>PVHP010045763.1:0-13571 GCA_004024765.1 Zapus hudsonius | reverse complement strand
GAGACCCTACCTCGAAAAAAGACCAAAAATAAAATAAGTTGTCCCCAACAACTATCAGAGCTGACCCCAGCCTGGGGTTGGCGCCTGCGCTATGGTCACGTGCCGTGCAGGGAGGCGCATGCGCGGAGCGGTGGAGGCGGGCTCAGCGGCCGGGGGCTTGACGCCTCAAAATGGGCACCTGACGCAGGAAGCCCGAGTCAACGAGTTTAGACCTGTCACTTTGGCCGTCCTCAGCCTTTGGTTGGTCAGAAACGCTGTCGCTCAGGGCACGGTGATGAGCGCTGTCCAATCAGGGACGGAGGAGTGAGCGCTGTCCAATGAGACGCAGGAGCAACGCGGAGAAGGCGGGACCAGCCCCGGCGGTCTTTGCGACTGGGGTAAACACCCTGGAGTCGGTTATAAATTCCGCGTCCAGCCGCTGGCGACAGCGCACGCCGGGAGGGAGTCCCTGAAGAAGCGGACCCGGCCATGGTGAGTCCCGCGAGGCCGTGGAGGCCGCGGAGCGTCCCGGGTGGGCTCGTCCGTCCGTCCGGCCCGCGGAGAGCGCCGCGCCTGGCCCTTTGCGTGGCCCCGGCCTCCTTCCCCGGAGCGTCCTCCGGGCCGCCATGCCTGAGCTCGGCCGCCGCCGCCTCCCTGTCCGCGGCGGTGCGCGGCCTGGCTCGGCTCGGCCCGGTCCGGCTCGGCTCGACTCAGCTCAGGTCCGCTCGGTTCGGCTCGGCTCTGCGCATGACCGGGGATCCCGCGCGCGGGGTGTCGGGGTGCAGAGCTTCCCGCTCCTCTCCTCCCGTTCGCCCGGGGCTCCTGCTCGTGGACCCACCGCCGCCGGGGCTGTCTTGTTGGGGGGCAGTGCACACCCGCTCCGCTCTGTCCTGGAGAGCAGCCTGGGGGCGCAGAGCCTCTGGGAGCAGCTGGAAGCTGGGGATCTGGGAGTCCGGCAGGAACCCTGCATGAGCTGTCCTGGGCTCTGCAGCGCTTTCCTCATCTCGGCTACTGTCTGTAGTGCTACAGTTCATAGTACTGCTGTATCTTCTTTGTGCTTTCAGCTCATATTACTGTTTTGTGGTTGGCTTGGTCATATGGTCAGTCAATTTTGGATTCTTGTACTAAACCTATGTACCTATATAGGATCCTATGCACCTGTAATATAACAAGGATTTTCTTTTTCATTGCCCATGTTTAGGTCGACATGGTGGTGCACGGCTTAATCACAGCACTCAGAAGGCGGAGGTAGGAAGATTGCTTGATTTTGAGGTTAGTCTTGGACTACAGAGTGAGATCCAGGTCCGTCTGGGCTAGACCTATTTTGAAAATACCAAAAAAAAAAAAAATGTCCAAGTTTTCTGGAACAATTGAAGTTTTTCACCCCCCCCCTTTTACTTAGGGGTTTTTTTTTTCCTTTTCTCCTTTTTATTCTTAGGCAGTGTCTCACTCTACCCCAGGCTCACTTGGAACTCAGTTTGTATCCCTAAGTAGACCTGGAATTTACAATGACTCTCCTTTCTCAGTCTTCAGAGTGCTAGGATTAAAGGTGTGTGCCTCCACTCCAGGCGTCAGGCAGTGGTCTTTTAATGTACCAGCTTGTCTTGAATTGTCCTTGTCTAAGTCCAATCAGACCATTTGGTTTCTCCCCATTGTAGACCTGGCTAGTCAGCGTAAAGCTTGCAGGGTCCACTGTTGATGATTTCTGCAACAGGCTGTTCAGTCAACAGGGAGGAGGCTTCCAGCTCAGCTCCAGCTTGAGTTCTCAGTGACCTGCAGCCCAAACATGGGAAATCTTCAGCAAAAGGGTCTTACCATCTAGTTCTGATGGGCAGCCAAAAGCCTTGGCAATAGCCTGTAATGTTTTGGGGATTTGGGGGATATCTGGGGTCTCCCTGGCCAACCACTCCTCAGGAAGGTATTTCATCCCTGGTTCTGAATTTTTTTTTAATAACACTCTAGGCTTCTGTGCATAACTATCCACCTCCACAAGATACTTCTGCTCAAGCTAACTCTCTCTCCCCCCCTCTTTCCCCCCCCCTCTCCTCTCTCTCTGTCTCCCATTCTGGAATTCACTGTGTAGTCTCAGGGTGGCTGGCCTCAAATTCATGGTGATCCTCCTGCCTCACTCAGCCTCCTGAGTGCTGAGATTAAAAGTGTGTGCCACCAACCCAGCAGGCCTGGCATAAACTCTCTTTTGATAAGTATTAGCTGGCAAAGAAATAGGTTTCCATGTGGTTTTCATAAATCTTAAATTAAAAAATTTTTATTTTTTTATTTGCAAGGACAGAGAGAGAGAGAGAGATTGGGCATACCAGGTCCTTTAGCCACTGCAAATGAACTCCAGATATATGTGCCCCTTTGTGCATTTGGTTTTATGTGGGCTGAGGGATTAAACCCTGGTCATTAGGCTTTGCAGGTAAGCGGCTTAACTGCTGAGCCATCTCTGTGGCCCAATCTTAAATTTTTATTAGCTCTACTTTTATCCCCTCTTTTCCTTCATTCCCCCACTTAGAAAATGCCCCCCTCATATTCTGCCTCACCACTTACATATGTACTATACCTTCCCCTTAAGCCCCCCTCTCGTCCCTCTCCCATAGCCCATTTCTAGCTTCCTGGCCTCTACTACTGAGACAACACACAGTATTTGACTTTCTGAGCCTTGGTTACCTCACTTAGTGTAATCTTATCCAGATCCATCCATTTTTCTCCAAATTGCAAAATTTCATTTGTCTATATATTATCCATCAGTTGAAGGGCATCTAGGCTGGTTCTATTTGCTGACTGTTGTGAGTAGAACAGCAGTAAATAAGGATGAGCAAGTATCTATAGTAAAGAGTAGAATCTTTAGAATATGTGCTAAGGAGTACTATGTCTGGGTCATATGGTAAATCTATTTTTAGCTACCTCAGGAACCTCCACATTGATTTCCATAATGGCTATACAACTTTACAGTTCCACTAACAGTGGAAAAGGGTTCCTCTTTCCCCATACCCTCGCCAGCATTTACTTGAGTTCTTTGTTTTGGTTTTTCAAGGTAGGGTCTCACTCTAGTCCAGGCTGACCTGGAATTCACTGTGTAGTCTCAGGGTGGCCTTGAACTCATGGTGATCCTCCTACCTCTGCCTCCTGAGTGCTGGGATTAAAGGTGTGTGCCACCACTCCTGGAACACAGTAATTTTTCATAGCCCTTGGGGGTACCTATTCTGGCCCAATCCCATAACTTGGTATTAGGGTGAGATAAATTCCAGGACCCAGACCTCAAGATACACATTAGGTCTCTTTATGAAACCACCCGTAATCTCCCTCATCTTGTTCCATAAGATTAGCCAGCTGCCACCCTTGTTCCTCATTCCAGTATTCCAGTATGTTTTGGCCCAGGCCCCCCAGGCCATCATGGCTGTTGTCAGGCTAAGTTAACTATGTTCCTAGCAGTCTTCAGTGAATATTTTCGGCATTTTTGTCAAAAATAAGATAACCTAGATTTACAAAGACAAATGCTGCATATTCTCTTACACATTCAGATTCTAACTTTGAATTTTTAGATTTGTGTGCAAGTTGAAGTAAGAATATAGAGGTAAGCAGTCAGTAGTTGTCTGTCTCTGAAGGAAATAATTTTTTTTAAGATGGGCCTGGTGGTGCATGTCTTTAATCCCAGCACTCGGTTGGCAGAGGTTGGAGGATTGCCATGAGTTTGAGGCTACCCTGAGACTACATAGTGAATTCCAGGTCAGCCTGGGCTAGAGGGAGACCCTACCTTGGAAGAAAAATAATTTCTTAAGTACTTAGTATCACTCATCTGTATCATAATCATTTCATGATTTGTGAAAGTTAATACTGTGCCTATGATCACATGGTCAGTGTTGTTGTTGTTGTTTTTTAGGATCTGCTGTCATTCAAGGATGTGTCCATTGATTTCTCTCCAGAGGAGCTGGAATACCTAGACTCTTCTCAGTGGAATTTGTATAGGGATGTGACATTGGAGAACTACAGAAACCTGGTTTCTTTGGGTGAGGATCTCTTCCCTACAGAATTCTGGTTTTGTTTGTTTATTTTTTCAAGGCAGGGTCTCAGTCTAGCCCAGGCTGACTTGGAACTCATTCTGTAGCCCAGTGTGGCCTCAAACCCATGGAGATTCTCCTACCTCAGCCTCCATAGTGTTAGGATTAAAGTCCTGCACCACCATGCCTAGCTGCCCTACAGAATTCTGAATTTCCTGTCCACATCTAATTTCCTTCCTTTGTAGAATATCTCCTGAGACTTTCTTTCTTGCATGGAGGCATTTCAGATTCCTACACTTGAGGAAACATATTTGGGAGGTGTTTCTTTGGACAAGGTAATTTTAATTGTTTTTCTTCTTTATAATCTTCTTTTGTGAGAAGTATCCTTTCTTCACTCTAGATTAATGGTAATTTTTGGATTTCATTGGCGTGATATAATGTAGCCTACATCATTAAAGTCCATTTTCTTCCTTTTTGCTTTTGTCATGTGTGTAAGTTTATACTCTGCAAGGTGAAAATTCTGCATGGGTATTCTAATGTATATGTCTGGAAGTAATTATAGAAAATGATTTTATAGAATCTTCTATTATATATACTCTTCTCCCCTAAAAGCATGCTACTGTGAGATATTACTGGTTGGTGGGTGAATCCCATGCAAGCACTTTTCTTAATTTCCCTCCCTATTCCTCCTCTCATGGTGACCTTCCTACCTCTGCCTCCTAAGTGCATGTACTACTGTAACGGGAATTGGGTACAGCAAGTGAACACTCGGGGCTTCACCGCTGCTCTTCCCCCTGAGTTCGTGTTTCGAAATGTCAAAGAATTGGACATCTTCTGACAGAAAGCATTTTTTTTTTTATCACACATGCTTATTCTAGAGTCAGTTTAAGGGAAGGGAGCATGGGATAGGGGAGCATCCCAGTCACCATGTGGGGAGAAAACATGGAGAGTTTTAACAGAATTTATGCTGTTCAACTAAACAAACAGAAAGGGGAAAGATGAGAAGGAAAGATTCATGTGGTAGAGAAATCCAGCCCCCTCCACCAGAGGTTGTGGTGAGGGACTTGGGGGGGGGAACCTTACAGTCCCTAGAGAGTCAGAGGTCCTTCTTCTAGGACCCCATGTGGAAGGAGACGGAACCTTTGTCCTAGGGAAATTAATTTTAAGTTCCCCCAGGTGAGTCAGAGAGATAGCTGATTGGCCTATATCTGACCAATCAGTTTTAGCACCTAGGTTTTAGTTCTAGCTAGACACCTCCCACTCAAGGGGCTGGTGTCTACGGAGGTGCCTGAACCATCACACCACCATACCCCTCACCCATTTTCTATTTTCTAATCAACAGGTCTTGCTGTGTGCAAACCCTACCAAGTCACAGCCCTAGAGAAATCAAAGCAGCCTTGGATTGTGGGGAGAAAGGAGTCTGGGACCACATATGCAGGTAGGTAGGAATGAATGAATTAGAGGACATGGCTGAGGAATCCAAAGATCAGGGAAGAAACCAGGCTTTAATACTTTATTTTTATGGTGTTTTTTTTTTTTTTTTTTGAGGGTCTTACTCTAGCCGAGGCTGACTTGAAACTCGCTCCGTAGTCTCAGTCTGGCCTTGAACTCATAGCTATCCTCCTACCTCTGCCTCCTGAGTACTGGGATTAAAGGAATGCACCACCACACCCAGGAATGTTTTTATTGTTTAATTAATTAATTTACTTACTTATTAGCAAGCAAAGAGACAGAGTAAGAGAAAGAGGGAATATGAGTGCCAGGGCCTCTTGCAGCTGCAAATCAACTCCAGACGCATGTGCCACCTGGTGCATCTGGCTTTACATGGGTACTGGGAAGTCAAACCCATGTCCTTAGACTTTATAGGCAATTGCCTTAACTGCTGAGCCATCTGTGGGCTGGAGAGATGGCTCAGTGGTTAACTGCTGAGCCATCTCTCCAGCCCAAAGTACACATTTATTTATTTATTTATTTATTTATTTTGAGGTTTGGGTCTCACTCTAGCCCAGGCTGACCTGGAACTCACTTTGTAGTCTCAGGATGGCCTTGAACTCACTGGGATCCTCCTACCTCTGCCTCCCGAGTGCTGGGATTAAAGGTATATGTCACAGCACCCAGATCAAAGTACATATTTCAAAGTACATATTTGAGAGAAAAAGAGAGGGGAAAAAAGGCAAATAGAGAGAATGGGCGTGCCAGGGCCTCTAGCACTGCAAATGAACTCCAGATGCATGTGCCATCTTGTACATCTAGCTTTACATGGGTACTGAGGAATCAAACCCAGGTCATTAGGCTTTTCAGGCAAACCTTAACCACTGAACCATCTCTCCAGCCCCAGAGTACACATTTTTATTTTTGGTAGAGGTGCTGGGGATCGAACCCAGGGCCTCGTGCAGAGTACACATTTCTTAATGTGGTTGATCTGAGTTTCTTTTGACAGAATCTTTATTCTGACATCAGCATATGAGTTTTTGATGACCCAGCATATACAAATTCAGTAAATGCTCAGGGAGCATTGTTGTGTTTTTGTTTTTGAGACACTGTCTCTCACTGTATCCTAGCCTCCCCTGGCACTTGTTATTTAAGTAAAGCTGTTCTGAACTCATTGTGATCCTTCTGTCAGCCTCCCAAGTGTTCAGACTAGAGATAACCTACCATACTTTAAATATTTTTGTCCTCCCTTCTCTTCTTCCTTTTCCCCTTTCCCTTCCCTTTATATATATGTATGTATGTATATATAAAATGGTCATACATGAAGTCTTTTCAGTTTTACCCTAAATAATTATAAGGATATTGATATTGGAGATAAGTTCTCAATGTAATGAAATTTAAAAAACTAATCATGTTTCAATTCAAGAACTCAAGTGTGCTCTTTTTTTTCCAGAGAACCTTTGCAAATATAGCAAGTCTGCCAGTGATTTTCATCACCACTCAACACTAACCATTCCTCATGATGTCAGTATTCAAGATAAGCCTCACAAATGCAAAGAATTTAGAAAAGCTTTCATCAGTGACTCAACCTCAATTCAACATCAGCAGGTTGATAAAGCAGATAAGCCCTACAGATGTAAAGAATGTTACAAAGATTTTAAATATCATTCAGCCTTAACCATACACCAAGTAGGTCATACTGGAGCAAAACCATACAAATGTGAAGAATGTGGCAAAGCTTTCAATAGAAGTGCAAACCTTACTCAACACCAGACCGTTCATAAGAGTGAGAAACCCTACACATGTCAAGAATGTGGAAAAGGCTTTAAGCGTTCTGCTTACTTGACGAAACATAGAAAAGTTCATTTTAAAGAGTATATATCTAAAGAATATTGCAAAGCCTTTAAAAATCATTCATCTGTTGCTCAACTCCAAATACTTCATAATGGCTCAAAACCCCACAAATGTCAGGAATGTGGCAAAGCCTTTAAATACCCCTCAATCCTTTTTGCACACCAACGTGTTCATACAGGAGCAAAACCTTACAAGTGTAAAGAATGTGGCAAGGGCTTTAATAGTGAAAGAAACCTCATACAGCATCACCAAATTCATACAGGGGAGAAGCCATACAAATGTCAAGAATGTGGCAAAGCTTTCAAGAGGAATGCACACCTTAATCGACATCGTAGAATTCATACAGGAGAGAAGCCATACAAATGTGAAGCATGTGGCAAAGCCTTCCATAATGACGGAAACCTTAGACAACATCATCTAGTTCATACAGGAGAGAAGCCGTACAAATGTAAAGAATGTGGCAAAGCCTTCAATTGTCATCCAAACCTTATTAAACACAAAAAAATTCATACTGGATCAAAACCATACAAATGCAATGAATGTGGTAAACACTTTAAGCAATACTCACAGCTAACTGTCCATCAGGTTATTCATACTGGAGAGAGACCCTATATATGTAAAGAATGTGGCAAAGACTTTATCCATTCATCAAGTCTCATTAAACACCAGATGTGTCATACTGGAGAGAAACCCTATAGATGTGAGGAATGTGGCAAAGCCTGGTATCATTCTTCAGAGCTTAAACGACATCAGATAATTCATACTGGTGAGAGACCCTACCATTGTCAAGCATGTGGCAAAGCCTTTAATAATCGCTCAACCTTTCATGTACACCAAAAAACTCATACTGGAGAGAAGCCATATAGATGTAAGGAATGTGGTAAAGCTTATTACTATTCTTTTCAGCTTAAACAACACCAGAAAACTCATACTGGAAATATACCCTATGCATGTAAAGCATGTGGCAAAGGTTTCATCACTTCTTCAAACCTTAGACAGCATGAAGAGATTCATACTTGAGTGTTGTTTTTAAAAAAGAGTATGGGAAAGTCCTGAAGTCTGGCGGGCACCTTCCTGGCAGCTGGCCCGGGAGGGAGTGTGCCCAGTGGGCGGAGCCAGGCCTGGCCAGGCCGAGGGGCTCTCTGAGTGCTTCTGAGGTTGGCTGGGGCTCTCGGGCCAGGTGCACTACTGCTTCTGGTCCCAGCTGGCCGGGAGCTTGTCCAGCTGGCTGGTGCCGGGATGCAGACCTGCTCCATGTTACAGCTCTGGGAGTGGCTCCTTCTGCAGGGGCAGTGGCAGAGTGCCCGTGGGCCTGAGAACCTGCGGGAGCGTTATAGCTCTTGGGACGCAGTCCCCTGGGGAATACGATTCCCCGTGATTCAGTGTTCAGCTCTGGGAGCATGGCTTCCTAGGGGAAACACGGTTCCCCATGTGTTACAGCACAGTAACGGGCAGTGACCTGGGGGAACCAGATGGAAATATTCCCATTTATTGTAGGAACACCATTGGTTAAATAGAGGAAGAGGAGGAGGGAGGGGAAGAAATGGGCAATGGAGATTGGCAGTAATCAGCAATCTGTGAATACCTGCTTTGCATGTAGATGTGAGCTTAGGCACATATCAGATGTGGGGGGCAGAGGAGCTGTCACCTTCCAGGCACAGCGGGGGTGGCTTGCTTAGGGAGGGAGTTTTAGGGCCAAGGGTGGAGATGGGGAAATGCCTACTGGGTTTGCCGGGGTTTCAGACCCATTTATCAAACATCCTTAACCACTTGTGCTCCGTGTCCCATTTAGCAGTACCAGCACTTGAGCAAAATCTTACCAGTGTGAAGAAAGGCAAAGCCTTCAATAGTAGTTCAACACCTCAATAGCAGATAATTCATACAGGAGAAAATACCTGTAAATGTTAAGAATGTGGCAAAGCCTTTAAGACTGCACAGGACTCACTTGAGTCTATCAGAGCAGGAGCACTACACTACAAATGTAAGGATAGTGAGAGAACCCTCAAGTTAGCCAACACTTGCTGAACACCTAACAGTCCACAGTGGAGAGGGACCTACAGCTCCTCCCCCAGAATAGCCATGCCATATACTTGAAATTCTTTTACACAGGTACAGAATGTAGCGAAACTTTTACTCAGATCTTTTTATTGACCGCTTTTATAATTACAGACAATAACATGATAATTTCCTTCCCCATTCCCACTTCCCCCTTAAGATCTTAATAGACATAAAAAAATTGCAAATTAGAGAGAAACCCCATAGGTATATGTGGTATGTGGCAAAACAATGAACTGCTTATAATTACAAGACATTATTAGTTAATGTGGTTGAGAGAAGTAGATCACAGATTTCTGTCCTTAGATATCTGAAACGATATAAATTTATAAATCCAAATTTACCAAATATTGTGGCTGTTAGGAACTGAACAAAGTACAACTCTCAGGTAATTCTATATGAAGAACAAGTTTGCTTTCTGAGAATTTTTATCCTATTTTCTTAGTAGGTTTTAATGGATTTTGAAATACTGTATATATTTTGTGTGAACTTTGTTAATAAAAATGAATGGTTTTTCATGTGTTGTCGTTGGTATGTATTGAATGGCATAGACATTAAACCTCCATCAAGGACATAGGTAACAGATAACAATGTATGTTTGGGCAATACTGAATGACAATCCATTTTTTACAGTGTTATGCCGAAATCGGTTGGAACATATTCTTTTTAAAAAATATTTTACTAAATTTGAGAGTATGTGAGAGAAAGAGGCAGGCATACAGAGAGAGAACGAGCACATTAGGGCCTCCAGCCACTGCAAATGAACTCCAGACACATATGCCACCTTGTGCATCTGGCTTTACGTGGGTCCTGGGGAATTGAACTCTGGTCCTTCTGCTTTTCAGGCAAACGCCTTAACCACCAAGCCATCTCTCCAGCCCTGGAACATATTCTTGTATGTGATATTTTAATGTATCCTTTTTGTACTTGTACCACATGAGGATAATAGAGCTATAATTTTATAATACTTTTCCCTCCATATACCACCTCATTGGTCCCACAAAACACCCACAAATTTTGGTATTCGTTTACATTGGCTGATATATACAACTGTTACAATGTAATGTTAGATATTAGGAGAATTAAAGAAGCACTCTAGAAAAGCAATGATAACCATGTAAAGAAGTGGAGGGACTGGAGAGATGTCTTAGTGGTTAGGGCACTTACCTACAAGGCAGAAGGACCCGAGTTTGATTCCCCACTACCCACATAAAGTCAGATGCACAAGGTGGTGCGTGTGGAGTTCATTTGCAGTGGCTGGAGACCTTGGTGTACCCATTTCTCTCTCAAAAAAAATTTTTTTTAAAGTTGATAATTTACAGCAAGATAGTAACCATGTATTCTGAGATGGGCAGAAGTCTTTTGTCTATACTGATCTCATTTGTAGGAAATGGCATTTCTTGATTTGGAATGTCTACATTCAGATTCTTGAGGATTTTCCTGTTTACTGATAGTGAATTTACTTGCCTGATGGAATTTTATGACTTTATTTGAGCCATTAGAAGATGTTGTAGTCAGCCACATGCCACTGGGATGAATATTCAAACCAGGCACAGTTTATGGGAAGAAAGGATTTATTTGTAGCTATAGATACAGGGGAAGTTCCAGAATGCAAAAGAGGCTGCTCCCCTTTCACAGGTCGAAGTAGAGAGAAAAACCCATCACCTACACCACACACACACACACACACACACACCTGCAAACAGGCAGGAGGGCAAGGAGAGAATTCTTTCACTCTATCCTGGACTTAATGGCTTCCTGAGTCTGGAATTTCCTTCCTGCACTGCCCAAACAGGAAAGGATGTTTACTTCTAGCTTCTTTGAGCTTTTTTACATCTTGCCCCCTACTGAGAGGCTGCCTTCCTGTAAACATCCTCAGAGATCCACCCAAGATTACTCGAAAGGTCAAATTGACATCAAAATTTAACCATCACAGAGGATTTTTAGAATGTTTAGAATTAACATTGAATTAATGTTTAGAATAACCTGATGGATTTTTAGAATGTTCTGTTTATGGGGCTGGGGAGATGGCTCAGTGGTTACAGGCACTTGCTTGCAAAACCTGACAGCCTGGGTTTGAGTTTTGAGTACCCACATAAGGCCATATACACAAAGTGGTGCATGCATCCGGAGTTCTTTGTAGTGGAATGAGACCCTGATATGCTCATCCCCCCCCCCCCCGCACTGCTTGCAAATTAAAAAAAGAAAATGGCCGGGCACAGTGGCACACGCCTTTAACCCCAGCAATTGGGAGGCAGAGATAGGAGGATCACCATCAGTTCAAGGCTAGCCTGAGACTACATAATGAATTCCAGGTCAGCCTGGGCTAGAGCAAGACGCTACCTTGAAAAAATGAAAAACTTTTGTTTACCGTTCATATTTAGAAAATAATTTGAACATGTGATACAGCAAGCATTAAGATGTATTTTATAGTACAGTATAGTCTCTTCTCAGTACTTGCTCCTTTTGGTTTTCCTAGTGGTGTTGTGAAATATGAAATATGATTATGGAATTTAAAGTATGTTTGAAATAGAAAAGTAGAGACTTTTGTGAAATAAAACGGCTAAGCACCAAATACTTATTTCAATGTGCTAACCTTAGCCTGGGAAGCTGTGCTATAGGTCCCTAGACAAGCGTATGTCCCCAAAGAGCCTATAATCTGATCAAGAACTTTAAGACTCAGTTTATTTATTTTGTTCTTTTATTTCCAGTAAATCTTTTTCAACAGAGGTGACTTCAGGTGACAAAAAGCAAGAGGGGCCAGGCGTGGTGGCGCATGTCTTTAATCCCAGCACTCGGGAGGCAGAGGTAGGAGGATCGCCGTGAGTTCAAGGCCACCCTGAGACTACATAGTGAATTCCAGGTCAGCCTGGGCTAGAGTGAGACCCTACCTTGAAAAACAAAAAACAAAACAAAACAAAACAAAACAAAACAAAACAAAACAAAAAAGCAAGAGGGAAAATACAGATTAGATGATAGATAGACAGATAATAGATGATATAGATATAGATATTTATATATACACACACCTATATGTATGAGTGTATATACATAATTGTTACTGTTTAAATTTATTCCTTTTTGCATATCATATTTATATTTTTTAAATTTTTGTCTACAGTTATTTATACCTTTATATACTCTTACTTTAAAATCTAACCATTTTTGTAACAATCTCCTTTTATCAAACATAATATCTAATATTTAAAATTTCCCTTTCCAGTTTATCTCATTATAACTACCAGCAAAACTTTTATTAAAGCCCACTTTTACTATATAAACAAAGCACATGTTAGTCCCATTTCTTTATGTTATTTCATATATTTATATTTACCCCCATTTCATTGAGGGCCCTCCTCAGTGGCGTTATGGGAATATATCAGCTAACCTCTTAGAATTATCTTTACGGTGAGATTTAACCATTTAAGTTTCTGTTTCATGTCATTAAAAGACTTTCTGAAATAACCTTTTGTAAAAGAGTAGACCAAATTTTATTTATAATATTTAATTTTGGGAGTTATTTGTTTATTTGAAAGAGTGAGAAAGAGAATTTATGTGGGTGCTGGAGAATTGAACTCAGGTCCTTTTGCTTTATAGGCAAGCACCTTACCGCTGAGCCATCATTCCAACCCCACAAGTTTTTTATAAGGAGTTTCTATCTGTCTGTAACAACTTGGGATTCACCTATTTTCATCTTGGTTTTAAGGGCCCTGATATTTCCCGAGCTTGCAATCTCCCTGGTTCAGCAAGGCAG
The DNA here is from genome assembly GCA_004024765.1 of Zapus hudsonius. Lineage (NCBI taxonomy): Eukaryota > Metazoa > Chordata > Mammalia > Rodentia > Dipodidae > Zapus > Zapus hudsonius. The sequence continues at coordinate 497 of PVHP010045763.1, read as the reverse complement.
GGAAGACAAGAAGGCAGAGCCATCAGGAACATGCCCAGGGGTGGGCTCTGGGCCCTGGGCCCTGGCACCCACCGACTGAAGAATGAGGGGTAGAGAGTACAAAGCAGAAGCCACAGTGGCAGCTAGAACTCTGGAGATACCCGTTTCGTTATTGACACTCATTGTCTCCCCTCCTCTTGGCCTAGTCATTCCCAGGCTAGTCAGTCCATCATCCCCACCCTCCTCTCCAGGCAGGCGTGTGGGATGAGGGACTCTGACTAGCTGATCTGTAGGGGTGGGGGAGGGTTGTTGTTTATTTTTGTGGTTTTTTTCTTTTATTTTGGTCAGGGAGTGTTATAAAGTGGCCTCAGGGATTCCACCTCACAGAAGGTCCGGAAGCGACTCTTGGTGATGGGATAGTCATAATCCTGCTTAATTAAGGGGGGGAGGGGTAAAGTTTGTCAAATTTTTAAAAAACACAGTTTAGAGTGGATGTCAGGCTTACCTGTCTTATTACC
>PVHP010045762.1:0-13554 GCA_004024765.1 Zapus hudsonius | reverse complement strand
AGAGAAAGAGAGAGAAACAGAGAGAAACTACAGACACATGCACCACCTTGCAATCTGGCACTGGGTAATTGAACCCATGACCATCAGACTTTACAAGCAAGTACCTTTAACTGCTAACCCATCTCTCCAGATTTCATTATATGACAGGGGAGAGGAGGAGGAAGAGGAGAGGGAAGGAAGGGAGAGGAAGAAGGGAAGAGGGGTAAGGGGAGGGGGAGGGATAGGAAGGGGGAAGAAAGAGGGAAGAGAGGGAGGGTAAGAGGGGGAAGGTAAGAGGGGCAGCTAAGGCCTCCAGCCACTGAAAACAAACTCCAGATACATGTGCCACTTTGTGCAACTGGCTGTACATGGGAACTGGGGAATCAAACTTGGGTCATTAGGTTTTGCAGGCAAGAGCCTCAAAACCTGAGCCATCTCTCCAGATACATATCTCCTTATCACAGACTGAGACAGAGCTTTCTGGAAGCCTATGTATTTCACAAAATCGTCACTTCTTATTTCTGAAAATGAACCAAGCAAAGCAGTAGCAAGCTACACCATGACCTTGTACAAATTTTTGAAAGCTAAATGAAACAAGTGCTTTGAAAAATCTTATTAATATGGGGAAGTTGTTTCACAATGAAACAAACAAACAAAAAAAACCACCAGAGGAATGTTGTCTAACATTTAGAGAGAAAGAGTACAGTCTCGGAGCTGTACGTGGGAACTAGCAAGGTGGAGCCCTTGCATGTTGTGTCTGACCTTGGAAATGAACAGATCTGTGGGGCAGAACAGATCCCAGAGGCATTCAGCTTCTTGGGATAAGAACCTCTCCACCACTTCAATCATTTGCTGCACAACTATGTAATAAGTATTTTCCAGGTGCCAGGCTCTTTATAAACAGGGTTTACCAATATCATCATTCCCTAGAGCTTTGATGCCCTAGTTTGCCAGAACTTTGATAGTTCTTTTTTAAGAGCATGAAATAAACCTTTGCAATCAATCTCCACTCCTTCATGACTCCTTCTTCCTGCCAGAGCAGATTAATTCTTTTTACAGTTCTATGGTTCTCTTTCCAGTTTGCTGCCTGTGGTGATTTGATTCAGGTGTCCTCCTTAAATTTAATGTGTTCTGAATGCTTGATCCCCAGCTGATGGCAGTTTGGGTATTGGAACCTTGTTGGAGGTGTGTTGGGGGCAGGTTTATGGGTGTCATAGCCAGCTTCCCCTTGTTTGGCACATTCTCCTGCTGCTGTTACCCAGCTGATATTGACCAGGAGGTGATGTCCAGCCTCTGCTCATGTCCTCATTTTCCCTGCCATGATGGAGCTTCCCCTTGAGTCTATGAGCCAAAATAAACCCATTCTTCCACAAGCTGCTTTCAGTTGGGTTCTTTCTACCAGCAATGAGAAAGTTGACAAAACAGTGCCCTTTGATCTCATAGGCTGTTGGTGCTTCATGTCTCTCACCCATTGGTCCCTGAGCATCACAGACCTGAAGAGAAGCACCCCATATTCAGAGTCCCTAAGGCGTGTCTTAGTCACTGAAAGGTCTCTGCAAGTATTGACTATTTGGTAATGTTTCTTCTGTTCACAGGTCTGGGACTCTTGGAGCCTCAGTTTCCTGGTTAGTGAAATGAACATAGCATACTTTCTGCTTCACAGTGTTGCAATAAGAAGCACATGGGTCACCCTGTAAGTGTAGGTGTCTGGTGGGGGGGGGACATGGACCTTTTGCAGTTAGCACTTCTTATCCTGGTCACAGCATTTCATTTCTTTTTGGGACATCACCTTTGGGCACGTGACCAAGTGGTATTAAATCCCTCTACCTCTTCTCTTAAATCTGCTTTATAAGGTTAGCTTGCTCAAGACCAGATCAATTATAGCTAGAAAACAAAATAATTGAAATAATTAGGAGAGGCTCTTTTGTTCCCTTGTTGCAGTTAACTTCTTGTTTCTGGGACAAAACTCCTGAGCAGAAGCAACTTATGGGAGGAGAGGGTTTATTTCAGACTTCCCATTTCAAGGGGAGGTTTCATCATGACAGGGAAAGCATGGCAGAGCAGAGGCTGGGCATCACATTGTCACATCAGCTGGGAGAAAGCAGACAGAGTGAGCAAGCTAGGAAACACCCAGTGGGCTGAACTATAAATCTCAAGGTCCACCATCAGTGACACACCTCCTCTATAGCAAGACTTCACCTTCCAAAGGCTCCACAAACTTCCCAAATTGCTGTCAGCTGGGGACCAAGTATTCAAAACACATGACACTATGGAGGATGTTTCACATTCAAATAACCACGCCCACAGTGGACAAGAAGTGACTGACGTATTAGGATTTGAGCTGGAAGGATTGTCTATCTGTACAGCCTGTCTTAGAAACACTCATTTCTGAAGGTTTCCTGAAATGCTGTTCATTTTATGTACCATGAATAGTAAGGAAATGTAAGAAGAAACTGTAAGTTGCATCTTAGCTTCAGGCATGCAAAAAAGAGGGAAAGTGAAAATTTTAGTATAAATAGCATCTAAAATATCAGCATAGGAGAGAAAATACAAAAGAGATAATATCTAGTGTTAATGATATAATTTTTTCTCTTAGACCCATCTGTGCTGAAATCCCTGAACTTCTCAGGTACACAAGGATGTGTTTGCTTGTTAGGATTGCTGTCACAGCACCACAGACTTCAGCAACAGGAATCTGTTGTCTCACACTTCTGAAAGTTGGACGTCTGAAACCCAGGTGAGGTGACAGAGGCATTGGACTGTAAAGACATGTGTGTCCTGCCTTAGTCTTTGCCTGTAGGTGGTGATCTCCTCCATATGTCTCCATGTATATCTGTCCCTAATTGTCCTTTCTTTTTTCTCTATTTTATTTTTAACATTTTTATCGGCTTAAAATTACATATATTAACACAATATGCTCAGTATCATAGGTTCTTAGATAAAGCCATTGAATCCGTGATGACATTCCCTCTTATGCATTATTCTCCCCCCATGACTCTTACATTCTTTCCGCCCCCTCTTCTGCAAATTTCCCTGAGTCACAATGGGTGAGTTTATATTTTGCATAGTTATTAGGTTTTTAAGAGTCTGTGAATTTGTATTTTGGACAATTTTGGGGACCCTTGGTGCCTCTCTCCATTGTCCTTCCCCAGGTTATCTGCTTGTTGTGGGAATAGCTCTTTTGCTCGTCATCTCACTTCCTTAGAGGTTGTGTTAGGGCTCTACATGGAATGTCTCCTGCTTGGGTGTTTCCCATCAAATCATGTCCCTTTGGTGGAGTTCGGTTGTCCCCTGTTCTCCTTGCTTTAGTTTGGTTTAACCTGATTAGGGGCCACAGATAAGGGAGAATATGCGGCGCTTGTCTCTGTTCTTGTGTGAGTTCACTAAGTGTGATCTGTTCCAAATCCATCCATTTTTCTTTGAATTTCGTTATATCATTTTTCCTAATTGCTGAATAGAATTCCATTGTGTATACGTAGCGCATTAATTGTCTTTTCTTATAAGGATATCGGTCACATAGGATTAGGGTCCCCCTGCTACTGACTTCATTTTAAGTAGATGACCTCTGTGAAGACCCTTTCTCCAAGTAAGGTCACATTGTGAGGCACTAAGGTCAGGACTCACATATTTTTAGGAAACACAATTCAACCCCAAAACCCAGGAAAATATTTATTTATTTATTTGTTATTTATTTATTTATTTTACAGAAACCCATTTGAGTTGGGTTTTTTTTTTTTTTTGTCCTTTTCCAATCAAGTTTCATTTTCTTCCCTCAGGGAAGTAAACATTCTTTGAAATCCCAGTAGTTTTTAGAAATGAATGGTATTGCACATGGGTATGATTTTAATTTGAGCAGTTCTGTTCCTGGGACTCGGTAGGCAGAGGAGGAGGGTCCACAGACCATGATCCAGGTTCTCATGTGAAGTCTACCTTTATGAATGAAAATGGCCAACAGTTATGAATAATGAAAATTTAAAAACTTTAAAGGATGTAGCATGAGATTGAGAAAAGAATCATCTAAAGATGAATGAAAACATCTTTTTTAGACAAGTGACCATCACTCACTGCATTCAGTGTGTTGAATTGAGCAATACTGGAGGCCACATCTTCCCCTGTGTAACAAAAGGGAAACTCGGCCCTTGTCACCAGGTGGTTGTAAAGAACAAATGAAAACTGTGTGGAAGCTCTGGGCAAGCTGTACATCATTATACTAAGTCCTACAAGCTCCTCCCCAATGAGTATCACCAAAGTCAGCTACTGTGCTATGCACTTTAGCTATAGTATCTCATTTCTTCATAATGCAAGGACCTAATCCACTTAGGTTTGCTTTTCATCCTTGTTTTGAAATGAAGAAACTAAAAAAATAAATACAACAGTTTTTACTAATGTCAGCTAGTAAGTAGTAAAGCCCAGATTTGAGGCCAAGTAAACGTTTTATCCAGTCTTTAAACTCTTAACCAAGCAAAGCCATATCTAAACAATAAGAGACGGGTGTCGGGTGTGGTTTGGATAGGAGAGAACATGACTAGCGTGTATAATAGCCTTGTGTTCAATCCTCAGCACTGCAGAAAATCAGGCAAGGCTGTGTATGTCTGCCATCCCAACACTTAGGAGTTAGATTCCAGTGGATGAGAAATTCAAGGTCATCCTTAGCTACCTAGTGAGTTTGAGGCCAACCTGGGCTACATAAGCTTCTGTCTCAAAAAAAGTAGAGGATAATAATAGATGAAATCTGTAGACATATAAATGTAGATAGATATGCATGCAAATCACAAAAGAACAGTGAAAAAGCCGGCCACAGATGTCTTAGTGAAAATACTTATTAGGTTTTAAATGGTAGGATTAAGGCATGTGTTTATTCTCTGCTTCTGAAAATAGAACTGCTGGCTGAGTAAGTCCCCTGGAGGCTGAAAGACCAATAAGTGGTCAGAAATTCATTACCATGTCATTCGGAGAGCAGCTGCTGCATGCGGAATCTGGCCCTCCACGGGACCACACTGCTTCAATGTGACTCCTTTGTGTGCAGGAACCTCTCCATCTTGTTTTTCTACCCACTAAGCATTCTGTGGCTGGTTGTTTTTCTCACTCTGTGGATGTATTGATGTCTGTTTCCTTGTTCAGAATCATGTTTCACTGAGTTTTCATTGAAATATCCCTTCTGGCTATCTGGTGAATGAATGCCCTTCATCAATTTACCTCCTTGGGACAGATGATTCTGACAGTCTATTGTAAGTCACACTTTTCCATTCGACTCAAAAGGGCTGTGTCTAGTGTGTGCCTATGACCTAGTCCAAAGCTAGCCAGGAAAATGGATGGCATTCTTTAAATTTTTGTTTGCTTGGTTTTTTTTTTAATTGTCCATAATGAGTTACATTATTTAATGGGCAAACAATGAGTTGTTATCCCCAGTTCCCCAATGCCCCTCTTCCCCATCTCCAATCAGCTAGATATCCTCCTCTGTGGGCAATCTGGATCAGTCCTTGGGGCAGGGGACCATGGATATAGCCTAGAAGTCAGCCCGGTTCTCTTGGCCCTAATATGTTGTTACTGAGGGGGACCATGACTCTGGGTATTCTCCCCCACCAAGGCTCTCACAATCTTTTGCCCCCTCTTCCGCTCAGTTCCCTGAGTAGTGGTGGGTATTAAGGCTGCTTTACTGTTGAGAACTCAAGGGTCTTTGTGTCAAAAATCGCTGGTGTCTGTCTCACTGGCTTATCCTGTGTTGATTGAATGTCTGTGGCTGTGGGTCCCTTGTTCATCCCATCATTCTCTGCAGGGTTCCATATGGATCCTCCATGGTATGACTGGGGTGGCTCATCTCTTGCCAGGATCTCAGCTATGGACCTGCAGTTCGTTGATAGGGTTGGATGGGCCACAATTCTCTCACTGCATTCTGAAAAATATAAACACAATCTCCATCGGAGAGTGAGATCAGTATAGATTAACAGAGATACACATTTCTGGATTAACTAGATTCTATTTTTAGTAGCCTCTCTGTCAATTGCTCAATTAGTGCATCTCTCCTTGGGGGCCCAAGAGTCTGGCTTTCAGTTCATATTGCCCTAAGTCTCCCCCTCACTAAGTGGAAAATTTGGCCGACTTTAAAAGCTGTTGATTGCCTCCCCCAGGCTTAGGTTCCTCCATTGCACAAGTGCTCCTTTCTTGGTTCGCTGTTCTCTCCCAGTAGGAGGTGTGGTCAGCCTACTCATGGCCACAGTCTGTGTTTCATGCCAGTGGTCTCTGTTTACTCCAGCTGACGTTGACCAGCTTCCCCTGGCAGCTTGTGCAGTGCCTTCCAGCACTGCGCTAACTACCATCTGGGGGCTGGTTACCATTCCGGACCTCAAAGGGTCTCTCAATGATGGTCTGACTTGGAGCAGATCCTACTAAGCGATCTCTCAAAAGAACAGAGAGCCAAACACCGCATATTCTCCCTCATATGCGGTCCTTAACTAGGCTAACAGTAAACTCTACGCAGACTAGTAGAAAGAAGTGAGAGGTTATGAATGAGGGATAAGGAATGAGGGGAGGGGAATGGCTTAAGCATGAGGCTAAACCAAATTGGGTTCAAAACCATAAAATCCTCAGGAGCATACTGTAACCTATTGAGCAAGTAGTAGGCGTCGACTGGCAAGAGTGGCCATGAGTAGTAGGGGAGAGAATCTAAGCCTGTGAATAATTGATCAGTCTGACAACCCCTGGTCCCAGTCACCGATTCCTTCCCTCACTGAGCTGTTGACCAAAGTGACCCATGAGGTTCCAAAAACAAGACAGGATTCTATCAAAGCTCTTGAATGCTCACCCCAGACCTGAGGCAAAACACTGTTGCTGAAGAAACCACAGAATATTTGCTTGTTTTTTAAAATGAAACATGAAAATGCTGACACAAGTGAATTGTTGTGGACTGTGACTAGGTTGTGGTATGGCTGGGAGTCACTAGAGAGGCAAGAGATGTTCCAGGAACAGGAGGAAACACTCTTTCAGTCTCAACTACTGGGCCTGGAGGGTATAGCTATCAAAGATGTATGTATACGGAATAGGGGAGATGGCTCAGTGGATAAAGCCTTTGCCATGTAAGAAGATTGGAGTTTGGATTTCTAGCACTCACATAAAAGCCCAGAAGGTGGTTGATCTGCCTGTAATCCCAGGACTCAGGGGCAGAGACAAGGGGATACCTAGGGCAGGCTGGCCAGCTAGGCTAGCCAAGACAATTATCTCTGGGTTCCAGTAGAGACCCTGTCTCAGTAAATAGGAGCACATTGAGGAAGACATTATCAACTTCTGGCACATGTACCTGCACATATGTGTGCCCACATACATATGAATACACATGCACACCACACATGCAGGCAACAAGGGCTAAAATCTACAAAAGAAATAAAGAAAAAAGATTAGATTGCTGCTATCATTTTAGATGACGTTTTGAAATAGTTTTAAACTAACCATTGTTCTCCAAGTAAGGGAAACAAGTTGTTTGTACCTGATCATGACCAGGTCATGACTGTGTGGTTGTGTCAAAATTACTATAAATCCTTACTTCAAATTCCAGGAACTGGGGCTTGACCCAGAGATAATCATCTCTGAGAACTAAAATTTATTTTCAGAATGGGTGAGGTGCTGACTGGGTTTGACAGGTGATTAACTAACTGCTTTTTGCTTCTGTGCATAAGCTTCTTTCCACACAGTAAAGGATGTGGTTTTTGCCTTTATAAACCCTAAACTACTGGAACTTGGGGCTGACTCTCTCCTGAGTAGAGTTAGCCCTGGCCGGTCACCTGAATACATTTTTCCTTTTACTCTCTCAAGACCTCTCAGTGTCTTTTTGATTTTGGGTCTGGGGTCACCCTCCATTTCAGTTTGTTCCCAGCAAGTCATATTTGGGAAGTTTGGTCACCAACATGGCCACAGTAGGACCTGATAGAAGGGATTAGCAAAGTTCTTATAGGTCTTGTGAACCGAAGTTGTCCCAGAAGCCAGACCCATATTAAACATCCTACAGAACTGGTTGACTGGTTAAAACTTCAGTCATTGTGGACAGCTGGAATGCTCCAGGTCCAGAGACTAATTATCTTGGGCCCTTAGACCCTTAAGTAGTCATTTATTCCCACCTCTGTGTGGGATCTAACACCCTGTGACTGTTGGGTGAATCTTTTCATGGAATATATGAGCAGACCCTTAGCATCCACCAACTCAGAGGCCAAAAGTAGCACCAGAAAACATCTGAGGCCTATAGCAGAGGGTTCCCTGCTTTGCTGTAGCCTACATAACAGAAGTACCCACCAATATATAGTTTTAAATATTTGAAAAATATTTTTATATATTAGTTAGTTAGAGAGAGAGAGAAAGAGAGAGAGAGGGGGGGGGGCAGGGTGAGTATGGGTACACTAGGGCCTCCTGCCACTGAAAGCAAACTTCAGAGGCATGCACCACTTTGTGTGTCTGGCTTTATGTTGGCACTGGGGAATTGAACCCAGGGCCATCAGGCTTTATAAGTGAGCTCCTTTAACCATTGAGCCATCACTCCAACCCTTCACCAATATATTTTTTAAATACCTCGAATGGACTGAAGAGATTGCTCAGTGGTTAAGGCATTTGCCTGCAAAGTAGAAGGACCCAAGTTCAATTCCCCAATTCCCCACGTAAAGCCAGATGCACAAGGTGGTGCATGTGTCTGGAGTTCATTTGCAGTGGCTGGAGGCCCTGGCATACCCATTCTCTCACTCTACCTGCCTTTTTCTCTCTTATAAATAAATAAAGCCTTCATTCATGACTTTGTTATTATGAAAACTTCATGAAACTGTTACCAAGTTGGAACATGGTATTTGAGATGACCTAAGTCTGTGTACCTGGGCCATAGTCACTCATACTGATGAACTCTCTTGCTCCCTTTGAGGTGAGAACTATGTTATTTATTTATTTGTCTATTAATTATTTGGGAGAGAGAGAAAAAAAGAAAGAAAGTGAGAATATGGGTGTGTCAGGGCCTCCAGCTACTGCAAATGAACTCCAGATGCATGTGCCACTTTGTGCACCTGGCTTTATGTGGATACTGGGGAATTGAACTGGGCCAGAAGGCTTTGCAAGCAAGCGCCTATAACCACTGGGCAATCTCCCCAGCCTGAGACATGTGTTTTATATATGGACAGACCAAAGCTAGTTCTAGAGAATTGTTACAAAAGGGCAAGCCTGACCCCTCCTCTTGCAGCTCCAGCACAAGTTCCTCCCATGGTGCATCAGCCATGCTGTGCTGGAGTCAGAGTTTCCAATAACGCCTCACCAGCACTAGTACCATGCCCTTGGATCTCCAAAACTGTAAGCTTAATAAGCTTCTTTGCTTTATAATTCACCCAGCTTCAGGTATTTTGCATTATCAATGGGAAAGCAGATAAATACACTTGGATATGATCCCACAGGACCTGACTCATCTTGAGCTCACCTGAAATGAACTTTGAAGGCCAGCATCAGAACACTCAGAAGCACTATTAATAACAGGCCAAATCTGGAAACCAGTCAGACACCTATCCACACACAGTAGAATGAATAAATTGTAGTGTGCTTACATAATTGATTTCTACATAGGGATGGAAAAGAAAACCACATTATAGATTCCTAAATAATAGGGGTGGATTGTATAAATACAGTGTTAAATTTAAAAGGCCAAATACTAAACAATAATCCCAGAAAGTCTCAGTTGAGATTAATATCTGTGGTCTTCCTAATTCCACAGCCATTATGGTCTGTTATCAACTGGAACAAGTATCCCTCCTCCTGTGTGGATACTCACTGTTCCCAGGGTAACCAGCCCCCAGGTGTCAGAGTGAAGGATACAGGCTGATGGAGTCAGACTGATCCAGTTTGAATCACATCCAATAATGGCCTCAGGACCATAACAACCTTATCTGCTTTGTTCTGCTTCCTGTTTTTCTCTTGGAAATGAGATGATCTTCCAGAGCTGCTTTGTGGGATTCTAAGTAATTGTCCAGCTTTCCTTTTTCTCCCTAAATCGTCCTCATAAGAGAAACAAATCATCGGAGGAGAGAGGGCTGGTTTAGCTACAGACGATGCTGTAAAGATGCTTCTTCTGTCTCAGGTCTTCTGTCTCTGTCTCTCCCGGGGTAAATTTGCAGAGTGGCTACGCATACATAGTGGCCAGAAGCACAGACTAGACTGGATTCAGATCCCTTTGCACTTCAGTTGTCACATCCATAACATTGGTATGAAACGTGTGACAATCCCATGGCATTCATGTGAGTGTTAAATGACTTCAGAATGTGACATGTACACAACACAGTCAAAACATACTAAGTGTTACTCAAGCACTCGTCGTCAGACTCCATACTTAGGCAGATGTTGTTGATGTCAGACTTTTTCTTGCTTGCTTGCTTTCTCTTCCTTCTTTCCTTCCTTTCTTTATTTTTTTCATTCATTTTTTTTCAAGGTAGGTTCTCACTCTAGCCCAGGCTGACCTCACATTCACTATGTCATCTCAGGGTGGCCTTGAACTTATAGCAATCCCTCTGCACCACCACACTCATCTGATACCAGTATTTCAATCTCCTAAAAAATAGCTTTGTCACATACATATGACAAGTTCTCTAATATCTATATATTTTGATTCCAGCTATATTATTTTTCAGATATTTTTCATTCTGTATAAATGTATTACACAGGATTTTAATTTTGCATAAAAAATACCAGGATATTTAAACATTTCTTTCAGGTAAGAAGTGTGAGAAAAAAAAAAGAGGTGGTGAGGGTGGGAGCTGGAGAGATGGCTCAGTGGTTAAGGCGTTTGCCTGCAAAGCAGAAGGATCAGAGTTTGGTTCCCCAGTATTCACGTAAAGCCAGATGCACAAGGTGACGCATGTGTCTGGGGTTCACACACCTATTCTCTTTCTCTTCCTGCCTCTTTCTTTCTCAAATAAAAATAAATAAAAATATTTTTTAAAAAGGAGAACCGCCGGGCGTGGTGGCGCACACCTTTAATCCCAGCACTCTGGAGGCAGAGGTAGGAGGATCACTGTGAGTTCAAGGCCACCCTGAGACTAAATAGTGAATTCCAGGTCAGCCTGGGCTAGAGCAAGACCCTACCTCGAAAAACCAAAAAAAAAAAAAAAAAAAAAAAGAAGTGAGAACCTTATATCTGACTTGTTAAATATAATACCCATGTTGATAACTTTTGAATTAATTTACTGAAAACCAATTTTGCAAATAGCTATATCACTTAAATGTTTAAGCTCTAAAAAGGCCTGTGATAACAACTCATTGTTTGCCCACTAAATGTTGTAACTCATTATGGACAATAAATTATTAAAAAAAATAAAAAATAAAATAAAAAAAAAATAAAAAGGCCTGTGAATATTTTAGATGCAGGATGTTAACTAATTTCAACACTCATCTATTTACTAATTTATTCAGTTAGTCATTTACCAGTGCTTCCTGAGAATCTGCTATGTGTTGGGCAAGCTTGCAGAGACTGATGGAAGTCCATTCTCTTGGAGTGCTTTGATTACAGCCGCATGAGAAGTGGCCAGCAGACAAAGAGAAAACCAAAGTGGAAAATATGCCAAGTTATCGGATCATGGAGAAAAATAAGTCAAAGACTGGAACTTGAGCTTCCCAAGGTTGGAAGAGGATTTTCAAGTTCAAGTTTCATGGCCAGTGAATGCCTCACCAAAGGAACCACCTGTAAAGGCCTGGGAGAAGTACAGGACATCCCAAGTGGACACTGATGGAAAAGCATCTTGGGAATAAGGAATAGACTATGCAAAGGCCCAGCTGTGGAAGCATACCTGGAATGTTCATGGAATGTTCTCCGAATGGCCAGAATGAGAAGAGCACAGGCTGGGCTTGTTGGCGCACACCTTTAATCCCACCACTCTGGAGGCAGAGGTAGGAAGAGTGCTGTGAGTTTGAGGCCAGCCTGAGACTATATAATTGTTAGAATGGAAATGACCACGAGAGACCACTCTGAAAGGAAAGGTTTTAATAGGTGGAAAAGCGAGCTGCTGGGCTATTTTCACCAAAGGTGGCGAAAAGGCGTGAGGCAAGTTCAGATCAGGGCTTTTAAAGGGAAAATGTTCAGGTTGGGGCCCAGGTGGTCACATGAGGTTGGGCGGAGGGCTCAGGTGGTCACATGCTCTCAGGATCAGGAAGGATCAGGAAGGACAGTCCCTTGGGTCATACTGAGATACAGCAGGTGTGGCTCTTGTTTAGGAGGGAATCTTTATCTGTGACTCTTGTTGATACTTCTCTTGAGGCTGGTTGGGGAAGAGGATCAAAGTGAAGCCTGAATTCGACCTAACAATAATGAATTCAGGTCAGCCTGGGCTACAGCCAGACCATTCATTCATTCATTCATTCAATCAATCAATAAAATAGAATGGAGAAGAGCAGCAGTAGGATTGAGGTCACATGCATGAGGGGGTCACAATGACAGGAGCGTTGTTCCTACTCACCAAACCCAGAAGCAGCTCAGACATCTACCAAGAGCACACTGAATACATTGCAAAGTATTCATTTGATGGAATGCCACATGGGTATGAATATATTCTCTTACTATGGATGAATTTCACAAACAACATGTTAAATGAAAGAAGCAGAATGCCGATGAGTAAAATGCATGGTTTCATTTATATAAACTTTTTCAAATAAAGCACAAATAGTCTGTGGAGTAATAAGATGTATTAGTAGTTCCTCTAAGCTTGGTAGGATCAGAAAAGAGGAACCAAAGGCTTTCTGGGAAGGCTGAGAGAGGTAAGTGATGTGTCAACATTTAGAATTTGAGAGTCTTTATGTATGCCTCTCACTTCAATTTAAAATCAGAGCATTTGCCTAGCATGGGAGAGGCCCTCCCCATATATATATATATATATATATATATATATATATATATATAGTGTGTGTGTGTGTATGCATGCATGTATGTAAATATAAATTATATTGCCTTTAAAATTTTTTGGGTGGGTTATTACTAAAATAGAGGAATGCTATGATTTTTGTAAGTTAACCTTCTATGGAAACTGAAAATTTCTTTCTTACAGATCTGAAAAAGGTCTTTTTTTTGAAAGCTCTTTATATATTAAGAATCTTCACTAGCTGACATGCTTGTTTTTCCTAGTTTGTCATTTGACACAGTTTTGTTCTTTGTTTTTTTTTTTTTTTGCATTGCTTTAAATTTAGCAAGGGGACAATTCTATTGATATTAATTTATAATTGCATCAAATACATATATGCTCTTTGGCAAAATAACTTGTGTTTCTTTCCATGCTTGCAATCTGCTCCCCCAAAATAAAATAAAGAATGCCTAGTGTAACCAAACCTGTCCCCCCAAAAAAAGAGACCAACACTTGCTTGAAAGAAACTGATAATATGCCATCCTTAAATTCATGTTTCCCTTTCTGAAAAGGAAGAAGTTAGCTCAAAGAAACCTTAAGGAAAATAAGTAATTTCCGTTTATATTAGAAGACTGGAAGTGACAGAGGAAATTCTGGACAAAAAAGGTGACTTTTGAAGGCACAAAGTGATAAGGGGGATCCAGATGTGTTTTTAATGGAAAGAGCTAAAGGTAGAAAA
>PVHP010045761.1:0-13563 GCA_004024765.1 Zapus hudsonius | reverse complement strand
ACTTCATTTTACATTCCTCTTGGAGGAACAGCATTCCACTTTTAGCCCGCATGTGACACCAGTGCCCGAGGAAGTTGGCACCTAGACCTGGCAGGGATTCATTTCTTCCTCAGCTGACTGTGGTCTTGTCTCCAGTTTCATGGATGGTTTCTTTCCTGCGAACACCTCTGTACATCTCTTCCTCATCTTTTCCACCGCTTGCTTTTAAAAAACAGCAAACCTAAATGGTTTCTTTGTCTTTTTTTAAAACTTTAAACTGTAGTTCAGTTTCGGTGTTGTGTTTATTATGATCCTACAAAAAGCCCTCTGCTTTGGGCTCATAGACCACATCTGTGACCAGGTGACTAGCCTGGGTCACATTTGCCTCATCTTGTAGGGCTGCTCTGGGAATCATGCAGCAATAAACACCGCTTTGAACGTTTGAAGTAATATTACTACTGGGAAATGGACAGAGCATTCAAGGAAAATCTTTCTGTATGTTTCCTTGTGCTGACTTACCCCTCTCCTAGGCATAGAACACCCAGCGTTCCTCCCTCACATATAGTAGGTGCACCACTATAAGCCAAAGCAAATGTACAAAGTACAGTAGATTCAAGACAAGCCAGCGATGCCTCCACATTCACAAGTTAAGTCATACACAGGCAGGCACCATCAGTTGGATTCGCCTCTGGGCATGGGATAGCCTTTCTCTCCATCCTCCAAGCTCTGGAGCAGGGGGCCTTCACCTTCCTTCAGTACATGCAGTCTATATTTACACCTCTTCATCCTTAAGTAGCAGTTCTTTCACGAATTCCTTTACATTAAGCACTCTAGGAGACGTTGATCTTCAGATTTTATGCCGAGTAGAGAGATCGGCACTAGAATATACTTTGTCCTGGATTATTGACTGAGGTATGCATTTGCATGCCTACATTTTAAGACCATTTTCCACATTCCACTTTGATTATACTTACAATCTATCAGCAGTCTATATTAATGTATTATCTAGTACTGAACAATTATTTTCACAAAAAGATGTTTTAAAAATAGGGTAAGGGAGCCTGGTGTGGTGGTATATGCTTTTAGTCCCAGCATTTAGGAGGCAGAGGTAGGAGGATTGCTGAGAGTTCAAGGCCACCCTGAGACTACATAGTGAATTCCAGGTCAGACTGGGCTAGAGTAAGACCCTACCTAGAAAAACTAAAAAAAAAAAAGGGGGGGGTAAGTGGACTGGAGAGATGACTCAGCAGTTAAGGCACTTGCCTGCAAAGCCTAATGACCTGGGTTTGATTCCCCAGTACCCACTTAAAGCCAGATGCACAAAGTGGCATATATGTCTGGAATTTGTTTGTAGTGGCTAAGCTCTGGTGTGCCCAGTCTCTCTCACTCCCTCTCTTTGCTTTCAAATAAATTAAAGAGTTCAAATGTATATTTAAAAAAAAAGACTAAGCTTAAATACCCTTAAACTCCATGATTTGGCAGGCATACTTGCTATTAGGTCGAATTTCAGGCTACACCTTGATCCTCCTCCCCTAACCAGCCTCAAGAGAGTGTCAACAAGAGTTACAGATAAAGACTCCATCCTAAACAAGAGCCACACCTGCTGTATCTCAGTCTGGCCCAGACAGAGGGACTGTCCTTCCTGATCCTTCCTGTTCCTGAGAGCATGTGACCACTGAGCCCTCTACCCAACCTCATGTGACCACCGGGGCCCCAACCTGAACATTTTCCCCTTAAAAGCCTTGATCTGAACTTTCCACCACCTTTGAAAATAGCCCAGCAGCTCGCTTTTCCTCCTATTAAAACCTTTCCTTCCAGAGTGTTCTCTCATGGCCATTTCCATTTTAACACTTTACCTCAAATGTCTTTTGTCCTTTTATATTTCATCTGTAAATTGGTATTTTTAAATACCTGTACTCCACAGAAGTATAAGGTATAAGAGCTATCTTTTCATTACATATACTGAAAGAATCCTAAAGCAATCTTAGCAGGTAGAGCCTCAAATCTCCAGTTATTAGCTCAGATATCATCTGCTACTTACTGTTTAGACTTGTAGAATATTAACTTTTCAGTTGTCCTTCAGTTTTTCCAGAGCTGTTTTATGAGGTTTTTTTATCATAAGGAAATGAAAGAAGGCAGGAGTGTTCTAAGGGATAGAGAGAATGCTGTACTTGTTATTTCTGTGAAATTCCATGTAAGCTTTCTTGTGGATTGCTTATTTGTTTTTTGAGACAGGAGTTTCTCTGCAACTTATACTGGCTCTGAATCACTATGGAGCCTGTACCTGGTACTTAAAATTGAGTCAAAAGCCTGTGCTTGGGAAGGCATAGGACCTAGAGAGAAGCTGTGTTGAGCCAATCTATTTATGCCATTGATTAATGATGTCACTTATTTTTTTTTCCAAGGTAGGGTGTCACTCTAGCCAAGGCTGACCTGGAATTCACTGTGTAGTCTCTGGGTGGCCTTAACTCTCAGTGATCCTTCTGCCTCTGCCTCCCTGAGTGCTGGGATTAAAGGTGTGTGCTGCCACACCCGGCCTGTTGTCACTTTTGATGTGGTGAATGCTGCAGACAGCCTGGTGTCATCAAGGGGACTAGAAGAGGAAGCTTGGCATTGGATGACTCATGTCAGGGAGCACTGTGGAGAAATCTGAGGGCTGCTCTAATTGCTAGCTAGAGAAGCCTCTCTGTGACCAGAGGAGACTCAGAATTTATCAGAGTTCTAAGAATGAGAGGCTGTTAAAAGCTCGGCACTAAAGGAGACATCCCTGTCATGCTATCAGAGTGCAGGGGGCATCACTGAAGAGGGGGAAAGAATGCCAGTGCCACAGGGTGCTGGGAGTACCTGGACACAGTGCTTCCCCACTGAACAGGCCTCATGGTCAATCAGAGCACAGTTGGCTCCCTAGTGTTCCACTAATGCACCCATGGGCACATCTTGTCGCAGTGGTCGCTTGTGTAGCTTTCAAGATCCACTGCTTGTTGAGACTGTTCATGACTTTTCTCTCTCTGAAGCCCACATCAGCATCTACTGCTAGCCATCAGGGAAGTGACTTCCGCTCAACCCCAGCTGAATGGCAGTGTCCTGGGGCCGCAGCTTGTGGCGTCTTCAGCAGGAGGGTCTTTCCTCTAGTTGTGGTGACACTAGGACACTGGCAGTAGCCTGTGTTGTTTTGCAGGCCTCGTGGGTCTCCTGGTGTTGTCAGGCTGTGTGCGTTGATTCTGTTTTGCCGCCCTGTTCTCTCGAGAGGCTGTGCCTCTGTGGTCAGTGGTAAATGGAGTTTGGCTTTCAGGCTGTGGGACTAAATCTGGGAAGAGTAGATTAGGAAATCCAGTGTAGATAGGCTGGGGAAAATTCCGCATGAATAGTACCATCTATCCCTGATACATAGCATGACTAGTATATGTTTTATCAAGTAGTAATGAAAATATTCCAACAATTGAAATAATCAAGTAGATTTCTTCCTGCCTATTCTCGGAAATGCATTCGTTTAGTATTAAATTGCAGAGTTAAAATTTGAATGACTTGTTGAAATTAGAAGTCACTGCTTACCAGAGTTCTCGCACACTCCTCTTGGCTTTCTTGTTTATTGAAGCTAAGTCTAGAGTGTATTGTCATGGAATCCTCTATACCTCCTCATGGATATTGTATTATTTGTGCTGAGATAGGGAAACAAAATGATTTCTTTTATGCTGAGTGGTGTGATTCAAAGCACCGATAAGTTAGTGTGGCCCCATCTGTCATCCCTGAGCCATGAGGGAACATCCTGAGGCAGACCTCTAGAATTACTGTTTCCGTCAAGGTGGCTGGACTCAAATGAGTTGACATGTAGATTTTAGCAGCTGTTATACGCTCAGTATGAAGTAAGACCTCTAGTTACAGAAATGTTCGCGTATTCTACACTCTTCATGGATGGTGCACACTGATTCTTTAATTTTGTTAGAAGAGAGACTACTAAGAGACTTAATACTCCTTTGTGTGGACCATCCTTTCTGACACCTTTCTATAGCTGTGGCTTCTAGGAAGTGGTCAGGAGTCTGCTTGGTTGCCCAGGAATCTAGCTGCCTCTTTCCAGGCACTTAGTAGTGAGTTCATTTGTGGATTAAGTAACCCATGACCTCCAGCCTTCTAATCCTCCTCGTCCCAAGCTTCATGATCATTAACAGCCTAAGTGCTGTCAATGGCTGGCCTTCTTTTGCCTCCATCTTTGTGTCTGGAATCTGTCTTGGTGTCCCCTCACATCCCTCCTCCCCCCTCCCCAGACTTACAGGAGTCATTTGTTCTTCTATGCTCTGCTTTGGTGTCATTTCTTTGTTTGCCTCCAATCTGGATGCCTTTGCCTTTCTCCACAGAGATTTTCTCTCCAGCCCTGTCTTCCACTACTGCGGCTGCCCTGCTTCACTGTTTGAAGTCTTGCTGATTGTCCTCTCCTCCTCCTCCCTGCTTTCTCCAGTGTCCAGGTGACCGCTGGTCTGGCTCATGTATTTCTAAGTATATTCTGATCGTTAAAAAGTAGATGAGGTGATGTATGGTTAATTAACTAGATTTAATCATTCCAGAATATAAGCATAGATGATAAGTACAATATTTGTCAGTAGAAAAAAGACAAAGATAACTTCAGTAAAGGAAAATCCAAATGGAGTCTGGGCATTTATGTGTGTCTGTTGTCAGATCTTATTCCATCCATTCCACTACAATATGTCCTTCTGTCCTATAACCTGCTTGTGAGGCATTGGAATATTGGAAAATAAATTTAAATGCAGAGAAGTTAGGAAGGCATGTGATAGTAATCAGAAGTAATCTATATTAACATTTATGCTTAATCTCATTGTTCAGCACCCAGATAATGTTGAGCTCTATAAAACAAAATCTGTATTTGAAATGTGTGTTTTTAAATTACATTTTTGATTCTGATCTTTTCTTTAAATGGTAAGATAAAGGTTTTTGGTGTTTTTTTCTTCTTCAAAGTCTAGCAATAAAGGTAGCTTTGAAAGTGAGCCTAGTCAGAAAATGTTAATTCCTATAACATGTAAGTATATTCCTTGTGTTTTGACTTGGGGCATGTAGCCTGGTCCCCGCCCTGTTATTGCTGCATGGTTCTATGTGGCCATGGGCTGGAAGAGTGGCTGTCACTAGCTTCTGGCAGCCTCCCTCCTGTGTCTTAGCCTTCTTCTCTGATTTCAGGTCTACCTCTGCCCCTCCCCCTCCAGCCTATCCAGCCAGCTTCTGCCAGGACAGGTTTCTTTGTGGCTGAGGAACTTCATGGTTAAGAGTGGGAGTGGAAGCTAATGGAGGTAAGCAGAACAGGAGCATCCCAGCCTGTGGGAGAATAAATGTCTGGAAAATTTTAGATGAGAATGATTTCCTTGCCTGGCAGGTAAACTGTCGCCAAGGGCAAGCACAGAAGTTCTTTAGTCATGATGGTCCTGTTAGAAGAAGTCAAGGCTTTCAGGTACTCTGTGAAGGCAATGCTCCCCTGTTGCATTAATGATAGCTCTTTTATGGGACAGACAAATCAAAATTATAAATGGATAAATGTATACAGAACAACAAGACCAGAACTCAGGTATGAATTCTGTTTCTTTAGAAGTTAGCTTCTCTCTTCATAAGCTATACAAAGTATTCATTTAGGTTTTGTGAAAACGTGGCATAAGGAAATAAAAAGCTACTTTCCAAAAGTCTGTGTACAGGATTAGTGACGGCAATGGAAAGACTAATTTTGTGAGCTTGGTCTTTTTTGTGAGCATGGTACTTCACAGGTTACTAAGGGAAGGGTCTGGATCTTCTTGACATTGAAATACCAGCACATTTAGACATTAAAGACTAAAGCTCGCCTGTGAACATGTTGACTGTGCTGCTTCAAACAGATATGTCCTTCATAACATCAGGGTTCAAGGTGAAGCTCCTTAGTGATGAAAAAGAAGAAAGATCCTTTGTCAGGCAATAAAATAAACTTAATCTTGGTGGGAAAGCCATAGCAAAAGCAGATATATCTGATTTGGGTCTTTGGTTATCAAGTGGTTATCACCTTAGCTTTCCTGGAGCAACTTTCCAAATCTTCCTTTGAAATAACTTTTTTCTGAAACCTAAATCTGAAGTCTTGAATAAATTTTTAATTTTAAGAATCCTTATGATATAATAGAGAAAATTTCAATTCTTGCCCTAATGGCTTCTGTCTTTTCCTTCATCTGTTTGAACCCATGAAAGTTACTTATTTTTTAAGTTATTTATTGTTAATAATTAGATACATTGTATGAGCAAGCCTTGTGATGGTATCCCCATTTCCCTTCTCCCTGTCCTCAGCCCACTGGGGCCCATGGGATGGGGGTTATGACTGTGCAAGCAATAGCCAGTTGTTTTGTGTATGTGTGGAAAGTCTTGTTCCATCTGTTCTGTTGTCCCTGTGCTTGAGGTATAGGCATCTTTCGTGTGAAGTGGGCAGTGTTTCTGTGTGTAGGCTGTGTGTGAGAACTTTCTCATAGTTACCTTGTTTCCCGAGTAATTACTCTTTCCCTTACTCCCTTGGTTAGAAGAACTGTGCTGACAAAGAAACTAAATACCAGTCATAATAGGGCTGGTCATAGCATACACATGCTCGGCTTGGGGTCCCAGCTGTGAATCAGAAAGTTACTGTGAATGCAAAAATCTCAGCTATCACCATGATCCAGGCCTGTCTTTCCTCCTTAAAATGACTTTTTACCCTCAAGTCAGGGCTAAAGAGAAGCCTTTTGCCTTTGACAAGTGTCAAAACCTGGATCTTTAATGTCCCCCAAGGCCTTCACACTAAAAGATTGGTGGTAGGAAATGGTGGAACCTTTAAGTGATGGGCCTAGTGGAGAGAAATTAGGTCATGGGAGGAGGGAGCATGACTTGTGTCTCCTGTCTCTCTCTGCAACAAATGCATGAGTAGGCCTCCTTTGACAATCGGTTCTGTCACTTTGTGGTGTGACATCTCTGGCCCAAAGCAATAGAACCAACTAGCCATGGACAAAAAAAGCCTCAGACACTGTGAGCCAAAGTAAACCTTTCCTCCTTTTGGGTTGATTTTCTGTAGTATTTTGTAAGGCAAACCACTGACTCTCACAATGGGATATTGCTTCAGCTTGTAAGTGGAGCAGTCCCCAACTTGCACATGGACTCAGGTCAAGACCTCTTCCTACAACTGAGTGACCTAACTCTTAGCATTCCCACTCCCTCTCCTCCTCTTGCTTTAAGATAGCAAGAATGCTTTCTTCTGTTCAGTACCTTAATATATGTTTGGCTATGGGAGAGTTTCTTTTCCTTATAAATTCAGTTTACCATATTAAACTGAAATCACCAGATTGTTTTTTCTAGAAAGTGTATGCATGTTATTATTCTCAAAATGATGTTGTCATGGAGTGTTGCAGTGCTTCTTTCTTTCTTCTTTAATGATTTAAAGCGATACCTTATATGTATTTTTTTTAATATTTTATTTATTCATTTTTCAAGCACAGAGAGGGGGGGGGAGAGAGAGAACACCAGGGCCACCACCTTGTGGGTCTGGCTTATATGGGTCCTGGGGAATTGAACCTGGGGCCTTAGGCACTGAAGGCAAATGCCTTAACCGCTGAGCCATCTCCCCAGCCCTATACCTTATATGTATTTTTATAGTTCTAACATGAAATTTTAGGTCACAACTTTGCAGAGAATACGGAAGTAAAATAGCATATGCTTCCCTAGTAAATGTATGGAAATGTATGTGTATACAAAGGATTGGTTCTTAGACTCAACCATTTTTTTCTGTTTTTACTCATGGGTCAGTTGCTAGTACCTGAGCTGAGGTGCATGGTGGGAGCATCAAGGCTGTCGTGTGGTTGCTTCCTTTCCCATCTATACCGACATGCCAGCTCCTGAAAGGAATGAGGAATGGAGGTAGGAAGAGGACACATTTGCTCAGTAGTGTGGCTCAGTGGTAGAACAATCCTAGGATTTGGGAGGCAGAGGCATGTGGGTCATTGATTTGAGGCCAGCCTGGCCTACATTAGACAGACCTTATCTCAGCCCTCCTCAAGAAGAGAAGAGGAGAGAGGAGGGGAGGAGAGGGGAGTGCACTGGACCTGTGCTGCAGGTGCTCTTGAAATATCTTAAGCCCTGGTGTAGACATGGAGCGTGGAAGAGCAGTGGTTTTCATTTTCCTAGATGAAGTGATTTTCTTTCAGTTGATGCCTTCTCTTTCTAGAAAGAATAAGAAAAAAAGCAGAGGGAGAGAGACAGAGAGAGGAATGAGAAGGAGAGAGGAGAGGAGTAGGTGGTGTGGGGTGATAGCCATGTGTTAGAAACACATCATGATATGGCACATCTATGTGTAGTAGTGACTGCTTGCATGAATCAGTTAGCTGTAGGCTTGATTTCCTCTCTCTCCTGCTGCTCCCTTCCCATCCCTCACTCTTTCCTTTACCAGATGAGGGCCAGACAGATTTGCAGAAAGAGGAAGAGGGCTCCCATTATGGCATGGAATCCATAGCACATGGTAGGAATGAGCAGTGTTTTCTTATAGTTACTTTCCTTGACTGACTTCTCTCAAGGAACAAGGCTAACAGGTGCACACCATTCCTTGTGGCTGGAAGGATTTCCTCTTAAACAAAACTGCCAGCGCACAATGATTGGCCATGCTTCGTTTATTCTCCTGCTGGGTTTTTAGTGATTCTGTTCAGCTTTAGTTTCTCATTGTATGGTGCTAATCAGATGGTGAGGTGGCACCCAGAGACTGAAGGTGTAGGACAGGAAGGTCAAGGCCAGCTGGTCTTAAAAAACACCAAATACAGCAAAAACAACAAAAAGAGTTAAAACAGGACCTCATTTATTGGTATCATATTTGTCTTCTCAACGAGCTCTTCATAAAGTAATTTAAAGGAGCATTAGCTCTGCAATGTGAATGCCCATATTAGTTTCTATTCTTGGGACAGAAACTGGCTTATTTTAATGCAATACAATATTGTTTGAAAAATCACAGAATAAAATTAAATGGGCACTTTCTCTCCTAATGTGTGGTTTTGGTGATGTAAACTATTTCACTCTAGGAAATTTTATTCAAATATGCTTCATTCCTGTTTGTTTCATTCATTAATGTTTGTTGTGTCTAATGAAGTGGACCTTTAAGAATTTAAAAAATAAAAGTAACTGCTTTTGTTACTTTTTGTTACGCACATCCTGGCTCTTAGACCCACCTATTTAGTGCCTTAAAGGAACTGTATAGAAAGCATACTTTGGTTTCTTTGCTCCTAACCACCCTGTTACTTCTTGGTAGGATGTGGGGGCCATCTTCGTAGTCTCCCTGGTGCTATGTGTCTGAGTGCTGCAGGTTAGGTCCTCAGCACTGGTCTAGAGCTTTGAGCTCCACATTCCAGCTCTTTCTGCTTAGCTTCAGTTAGGCCCTCAAAAAGATGAGGGGAGAATCTGGTTAGAATCCTTGATTCCCCTTGGGTGATGAATCATAAATTAACCAGCATCTTTATGTCTACTTTCCTTTTTTAAATATTTTATTTATTCATTTTCAAGCAGAGAGAGACAGAGAGAGAGAGAGAGAGAGAGAGAGAGAGAGAGAGAGAGAGAGAGAGAGAGAGCGCACACACCAGGGCCACCATCTTGTAGGTCTGGCTTATGTGGGTACTGGGGAATTGAACCCAGGACCTTAGGCACTGGAGGTAAATGCCTTAACTGCTGAGCCATCTCTCCAGCCCTTCTGTGTCTACGTTCATTAATGAAGCTGTAAAAGGGAAAAAAAATGAGACAAGGGCTTACTCTCCAGTCCAGGCTGGTTTTGAATTCACAGTGATCCTCTTGCCTCTGCCTTCGAGTGCTGGAGGTAAGCCAGCAGCACTATTCTCTGCTCTCAGAGCATGTTACAGTACATTGAACAGGCCACAGTGGATCAGCCATGAGAGATGAGCTTCTGCTCTTCTACAGCAAACGCTGAGGCAAGCTTTCCGTTACCAAAGACTACATTGTTGCAGTGGCTTATTTGTGTCTCTGAGGCACAATGTTCTGAAGAGCCCATTTTGTAATAAAGGGAAATTAATTTTTAAATTGAAAATGAATGCCATGTCATGTCAAGGTCATCTGTACACTTTATTGTGGTATTATTGGCTTTTTGAAAAGCCAGGTTGATCCTGCTCATGGTATTCACTTTATAGGCCACCTATGCACAGAAAAGAAATGGTCCTATCACTATTTGAGTATACTAACCAAGTATATGAATATACTAGTATATGAATTTACTGTGCTTTTATCCCCCCTCAAAAAAAAAAAAAAGACCATCAACATTGTGGCATGTAGATATTTAATGTTTGGAGCATACAGACTTTCCCATAACACCCTGGAAACTACTATTAGAAAGTCATATAAGATTGTTGACATTCCAAAGTAAAAAACAGACAAATTAACTGTACAGTCATATCTTTGGAAAGCAAGAAACCTTGTCTGCATTAGTTTATAAGCCTTTAGTTATGTTTCTCTTTTCAGTAACAAGCACATGACAAGAAGTGCCTTACGGAAGGAGGAGTTAATTTTGGCTTAATGGGTGAGGAGATATAGTCTATTATGGTGGGAATGTATAGTGGTAGGAGCCTGAGGTTGCTGGTCACGTGGAGTCAGGAGTCTGTAAAATCTGAAAGCCTGCCCCAGTGACCCAATTTCTCCAGCAAGTGTTCACCTCCTTAGCGTTGCATAATCTTTCCCAATGTTGACACTAACTGGAGACTGAGTGTTCAAACACAAGAGCCTAGGGGACATGTTTCACTTTTAAAACATATAAAACATCTTCATAAAATCTGGTTTGATTTTTCAAATAGTCATATATTAATTAGATGTCTTCTAAAATAACTTGTGTTTAAATTCAGCAGTTTTACAAGTTTTCCTAAAAAAATATCAGAATGTATATGTAAATATATTAGGATAACCAGAAATGAATAGATACATCTCTATATAATAGGATGCTTACCACAATATTGCATAATAGAAAAAAACATAGAAAATTATCTAAATGTTAACTTCTAGCAATTGGTTAAATATAGATTGGAGCACTCATATTTAAGCATTTAAAATGTAGAAAAAGGGTAGTTGTGATGTAATAAAAATGCCAAGTTATGATAACATGTTATTATTCATATTTTACTTAATTATATAGCTGTACAATATAAACAGATAGTAGTAAAGACAGAGGAGTGATAACTTAGATAATACTACTATATAGTTGTATTTTCTGTTTTTTAGATTATTACACACTTCAAAAATAGTTTAAAAAGCAACATAACTCACTTCTGGAAATATTTGTTCACACTCATATATAGCATGTATGAGGTATGGGATATTCATGGCTATATTATTTTTTAAAAAATAACATTTAGAAGCATCTCAAAGTCCACTAATAAGAGAATAGTATAATGTGGGAATAATGAGCATTTTTACTGAAAAAAAATTGTCTACCCACGTAAGTAGCTTTCAAAATGTTGAGTCTAAAAGGCAAGTTCTAGAACAACATCTGTGAACATGTGTCAGTGAAAATCCAAGGCTTAGCATTCTAGCCATGGTGGATGCCAGTGAAATGGTGGAGAAACGGATAGACAGTTGACAGTATGTAGTAGATAGAAGTCTGTAAGCAAATAAAACAGTGCTAGGTAGAAAATATATTTAATCCATTATCTTTGTGCTTTCCTAGATTTTTAAAACCTTTTATTGAGAATTTTAATACATGAACAATCTGGATCATTTAATCATATTCCTCTCCTACTTCCATTTTTTGCCTCCCCTCCCCCACCCTGCCCCACTGAGATGCTGGAGGAGGAGTGTCTGCGCTGTTCTGACGTGCGTTCACTAGTGGGCTCTGACAGAATCTGTTTTGTGGGCAGTACCACCTTTGGGGGTAGGCTGAGATGGCATCGTGTGGTGTAGTTCAGGCTAGACTCAAATTCAGCTCTACTTGCTTGAGCCTCCCAAGTGCTATCTGTCATAACAGGCATGCACCATGATGCCCTTAAGCAGAGCATTCTTTGATGGAATCTGCGCAGAGTTGGTGGTTGGAAAGTTAGGCTTACATGTGGCCCTAGGTTGGCACACGGGAGCTCCTGGTCAGTACTGTTCAACACTGCTGGAAGACATTCCCGGGATGACCAGTGCCACAGGGTGGCATCGCTGAAACTCTGGGCAGAGAAGGCCTATGTCAGCGTTTAAACCTCAGGCTCCTGTTTGCTACTAAGCTTCCTGGTGGGCAGTACTTCACCGTTTCTGTTGTTGGAGGAATTTTGTATGTTCTCTGTGACCATCATCAGCAGAGGACTCCTGGGAAGTAGAGCCAGATTTCCTGTGGACTTTGCTCCCTACACCTTGTCCCTTTTGCTGGATAAATGTTAACTGAGGGTAGGACTCCAGGGAAAGAAATGGCATGACTGTATGAAAGTATATTCCATGAGCAGTATTTGAAAACTGCTTTTCTCCCTCAGTAGGACATACCATGTGAAGAATCACACAACTTGCTTAGACTTTCAAGTAAGAAAACAATTGTTTTCCATTGATTTCATGTTATTCTCCATTCAACAAAAGAGCTCAATATCACATTTATTCTCCATTTGCCTGCATAATGAGAAGTAAGAAAACAATTGTTTTCCATTGATTTCATGTTATTCTCCATTCAACAAAAGAGCTCAATATCACATTTATTCTCCATTTGCCTGCATAATGAGAGTGAAACTCCACTGGAGATTAATTGGAGGAGTCCTTTAATCAGCAAAGCTAGCTCTTTGATGAGCTACAGGCGTTCTTACTCTTCTACTTCACAGAAGAGGTTATTGCCAGATTTTTCTAAAACATTTGGAGTTTGTTTGGTCACCCCATTTCTCTCAGTGCATCATCAGTGGACTTAGAGTGTTCTAAGTATCACCACTAGCCCTGGCGAATACTGACTACATGTGAGTGCCTGATAAAGTGCACAGAACTGAGCTTTGGGGATAGCACAGTCTAGTGTAGACCCTGGCAGTGCTTCTGCTTTGCACTTCTGCATTTCATGCAGGATTTTATATAATTTCTTGCCAAGCTTCCAATCTTACATTTGAGAAAAATTCCAGTTTTGTCAAATCATGTGACTGGTTATATATCCAGGGACACTGGTGTTAAAGAAAACAAGAAATATTTATAATATCTTCTTTGCAAAAATTGGCTTAATTCATACCCAATTTTGATACAACACAGTGAACTCATTGTGTGATTTTAGGGATAAATCTCCTTGAGCAAAAGAATCTTCATTAAAACATAGCATCTTGTTCCTGTTGGTTGAAGGCTTTCCAGGTGTTTTAGCGTTCACCAAACTTGAGTTGTGATTCACATGGACAATGAGAACAAGGCAAAAGACAACAGTGGACATTGTCTAGGCTCATTTTAGGACATATTGCTGGTGGAGGGGTGTTGCAGTCAGCTTTCTAGTTGCTGCGCAGAAGAACCCAAACAAAAGCGGCTTGTGGAGGAATGGGTTTATTTGGCTTGCGGACTCGAGGGGAGACTCCATCCTGGCAGGGAAAACGATGGCATGAGCAGAGGGCTGGACATCACCTCTGCCACAGCACTGCAAACAGC
>PVHP010045760.1:0-13559 GCA_004024765.1 Zapus hudsonius | reverse complement strand
CTGCAGTGCAATGTATAAATACGCGTTTCATATGGTCTACCTTTAAATGGTATTCAAAACAGCATGGCCTTGTTACTTGAGCTGAATCAACACAGCTGTCTTCTTGTTACTTCTTTTGCATTTTTAGGAAGAGATACTTTTTCTGAGTCAGAAGTTTCAGCCCTTGAAGGTTGTCTGACCAGACTGTAGGTATTTACTGTGAAGAAATTTCATCATTCTATCTAATTGAACTTCCCAGACATTTGCAGAAGTTCACAACGAGTTTCTCAGAACTATATATCGAGTGGGATCCAGCCTAGTTATTCCGCCCAGGTTGGTTGCGGGATGTTTCACTTTGTTCTAAACAAATCATCATCAGTTTAAGCGAAGCACAAGAAGCTTCTAGAATGTGCTAAGGGTTGTAAGGAGAAATGGAGAATACAAGGTTGGTCCTTAGAATGTTGTTCTCATATTCACAATCCAGCCTTTCATTTTGTCCAGGGATTAAGTGGTGCTGTGGTTTGAGTGTGCTTGGTTCCTTCTGAAATTCAGGTTGGAATCTGACTACCATGGGGGGGGGGTGTGGTGCTGGAGGGAGGAACCCTTGGAGATGGTTAGTTGTTGGCAGGTATATGTTTATCTAGAGGAACTGGATTAGTCCTCACAAGAGCAGGTTGTTATATGTCTTTATATGTCTGTCTCTTCTGCACTTGTCTGATTGCTCTTCCAACCAGTCATGTTTCCAGGCAGTGAGAGTCCTTTCCAGACGTGACCGCACAGTCAAAGACTTCCCTATGTTTAGAACCACAAGCCCAAATAAAACTCCCTCCTGTGAAAGGAGTGGATCTATTTTCATTTTTTTACAAGTGTTTATCCAATTTATCCAGCACCATTTGTTGAAGATGCTATCTTTGGCCCAGCCTACATTGTTGGCACCCTTGTCAAAGACTAAGAAGCTGAAGTTGCTTGCATTAAAGGCTGAGTCTTCAATTCTATTCCACTGGTCAGGCTGTCTGTTTTTCTGTCAATACCATGCTGTTTTAGTTACTATGGCTTTGTAGTATGTTTTAAAGTCAGGTATGGTGATACCGCCTGCGTAATTTTTTTTTTTTAATTTTTGCTCAGAGTAGTTTTAGCTACTTGAGGTCTCTTACCCTTCCAAATAAATTTTGAGATTATTTTTTTCTATGTCTGTGAAGAAGGAGGTTGGGATTTTTATTGGCGTTGCATTGAATCTGTAGATCGCTTTTGGCAGGATTGGCATTTTTACTATATTGATTCTCCCTATCCATGAGCATGGAATGTCTTTCCATCTTGTCACATCTTCCTCTATTTCCCTCTTGAGTGTTTCAATATTTTCCTTATATAAGTCTTTCACTTCCTTGGTTAGCAATATTCCAAGGTATTTGATTTTCTTTGAGGTTATCAAGAACGGGACAGTTTCTCTGATGTCTTTTTCGTGAATGTTTGTCTTCTGTATATAGAAAGGCTACTGATTTTTGTGTGTTAATTTTGTATCCTGCCACTCTGCTGAAGGCATTGATCACCTTCAGGAGTTTACTAATACTCTTCTTTGGGTCTGATATATATAAGATCATGTCATCTGCAAAGAGGGATAGTTTGACTTCTGATTCGTATCCCTTTTATGCTATTCTCCTGTCTTATTGCTTGGGCTAGAACTTCAAGCACTTTGTTAAAGAGCAGTGGTGAGAGTAGACACCCCTGTCTTGTTCCTGAGTTAATCAGGAACTCCTTGAGTCATTCCCCATTGAGGATGATTTGTGTTTTAGGAGATCTGTATATTGACTTCATCATGTTGAGGTATAGGCCATCTATGCCTATTCTTTCCAGGGTTTTGAACATGAAGTGGTGTTGAATTTTGTCAAAAGCCTTCTCAGAATCAATTGAGATGACCATGTGATTTTTGCAATTGAGTTTGTTAATGTGGTGAATTATATTTATCGACTTGTGTATGTTGAACCATCCCTGCATCCCTGGGATGAAGCCGACTTGGTCAGAGTGAATTATAGTCTTGATGTAGGTTTGTATTCGGTTTGCTAGGACTTTGTTTAGGATTTTGCATCCAAGTTCATCAGGGATATGGGTCTGTAGTTTTTTTTTCCTTGTTGTATCCTTGCCTGGTTTGGGAATTAGGGAAATGCTAGCTTCATAGAAGGAGTTTGGGAGCCTCCCTTCTTTTCTATGCTCCTGACAAGCTTCAAAAAGAGAGGTTTCAGTTCTATGATGAAGGTTTGGTAGAATTCGGCTGAGAAGCCATCTGGACCTGGGCTTTTCCGTTTCGGGAGGTTCTTGATTACAGATTCAATCTCTGTGATTGTGATAGGTTTATTTAGCATATTTATCTGCTCTGGGCTGAGCTTTGGGAGTTGGTAGGTGTCCAGAAATTTATCCATTTCTTCCAGGTTCTCTAATTTTGTGGAGTAGAGGTTTTGGAAGTATGACTTGATGATTCTTCCAATAACTTCAGGGTCTGTTGTGATCTCACCCTTGTCATTTCTGATTTTGTTGATTTGGGCCTTCTCTGTTCTTTGTTTGATTAAATTGGCCAGGAGTTTGTCAATCTTATTGACTTTTTCGAAGAACCAACTCTTTGATTTGTCTTTCCCTCTGAGGTGGTTGACTCTCAGATGCCAATGACATGTTCTTGGGTTCCAATTGGGATGAAGCTGTTCCCCTTCCTCTACTGCTAATCTACCAGAAACTCACACCACAGGAGCCTTATTTGGGATAAGAATGTTTGCAGCTATGGTTAGGTTAAGGGTCCTGAAAGGACCTCATCCTGAAGTAGGGTGAATCCTAAATTCACTGATGAGTATGTTCATAAGAGAGAGGAAAGAGAAAGCCTCAAAACGACCGGTAAGAAGGTCACGAGAAGACGTGGAGTGATGGAGTGGGTGATGTATATATAAGCCAAGAAGTGTCACTAAAATACTGTTGGAAGCCTCTGGCAGATAGGAGAGAGACAGGAGATGGATTCTCCCTCAGTGCCTCTGGAAGGAATCACCCTGTCAATGACTTGATTTTGGACTTCTGGTCTTCACAAATACACAAGAATAAATGTCTATTATTTTAAAGCTTCATAGATTTTTCGTAATTTGTCACAGTGGTTCTAGGAAATGGGTGAGGGTCTTTGATGTTGTTTAGAATTGTTGCTGGAAATGTCCCCTGGAAACCCAGTTCCACCCTTACAAGTTTGACTATGTTTCCCTCCCTCTCGGGAAGTGTCTTAGCTACATGCTATATTTGCATATATCCTTGTTTTCTTCCATCTTTCCTTTATGAGAACACTCTGTTTGTCCCCGATAAACCTCCAGTGCTGGGGTTCCACTTCTGTGTTCCCTTAGGCTTCAACTGCAGAAGACGCCAGAATACTATTGTTTTGGGGAGAAAGTAGCTTGGTAAACTACTGGAGTAGTCTAGGGATATACAATTCTGGGGGACTTGGGGTGACTCTTGCACAACAGAGTACTTCAGCAGGAAGAGAGACCCATGATATGTGGTCATTGGAGACTAAAAGGAGAGGTGAGGAAGAGTTGAGGTGCATGTTCTTGTAATGATTCAAGCATATTTTCACAAAAATAAGTTTAAAAAAATAAGGTTTTTCCACATAGGCTTTTTTTAAGCTTAATTTCTGTGTCCTAGGTAGGGACAAGATTTAGCCAACCTACAGCACTCACTGTATACTAAGCTCTTTACACATTATCTCAGTCCATTGCTAGACAAACATGTAAGGTGGGTACTTGTCATCCCCTGACATGGTTTGATCCAGGTGTCCCCTACAAATAAATTAATGTTCTGGGTAATCAATCCTCAGCTGATGGCAGTTTGGATTTTACAACCTTGATGGAGCTGTGTTGTTGGGGGCGGGCTTATGGGAATTATAAACCAGCTTCCCCTTGCCAGTATTTGGCACACCTTCCTGTGGCGGAGGTGATGTCCACCCCTCTGTTCATGCCATCATCTTCCCTGCCAGGATGGAGTTTCCCCTCGAATCCGTAAGCCAAATAAACCCATTCCTACACAAGACGTTTTTGTTTGGGTTCTTTCTGTGCAGCAACTAGAAAGCTGACTGTAACGCCCCTCCATACACCTATGAAAACCCTGAGGGACAGAGGCATCCATGCATCCTCATAGCTAGAATCGATGTCTAGTTAGGGCTGTGGGATTACATATAAGGCACCTAGGAGGGTTTGAACTCTAGGAAGACTACTAATGATGCTTAAGTAAATGTTTTATTTATTTGCGAGGAGAGAGAGAGTAGAACTACTACTTGCCACTGCAAACAAATTCCAGATGCATGTGCAACTTTGTGCATCTGGCTTTACATGGGTGCTGAGAATTGAACCCTGGACATCAGGCTTTGCAAGCAAGTGCCTTTAACCACGAAGCCATCTCCCCAGCCTCTGGCTTCAGTTTTTATTGCTGACTGTGGCAGTTCTGAACCCAGGAGTCATTTGCCTTTTAACCAGCTTATGGGAAAAGAGCAAAGCAAGGAATTCATCATTTTGCCCTTGGCACTGAAGTCTGTCAATATGCCTAGACCAAGGTTCTGGTAGCTTTCTATGTTATGGCATAGGTCCTTTACTTTCTGCCTCAACGTGGCCACTGGTGTATATTATCCTGCCAGTGAGCTTGGGTGGATTTCAAATAATCCTCTTCTTTACCATTTATTTGTAAGAGATGAAATATACAATTCCATGTTAACTGCAGTTCCTTCAGAATTGCTTGGAGGTATGGCGGGTCCCCATGCCCAGTCTTTTTAATGTCAATTTTACTTTTGGTGACACTTAATAACATCTTGCGGTTCCCCTTTAAAGCCCAAATAAATTAAAATATATGTTTCTACAATGAGTATTGTTTCTAGATTTTTTAAATCCCAATATAAATAGCTTTTTATGTAGATAATTAAAACCATCTGCTTCCTGGTAGCTCAGTGATGTTTCAGCAGCCTGGCTTTATTTGCAGAATTAAACTGCCATAAGTTTTTACTTTAGTGGATGAAGCATTACGAAAATGCTCATGGTAATATAATTCCTCAAAACGAAATGAAGACCATTAAATATTATTGGGAAAAAATTTCTTTCAGTTAACTCAAAAGCCTTAGAGTCCCCCCCTTTTTTTTTCTAGGTTGGTTTAAGGGTTTACTTAACATAATAAAAAAACTAAATGAATAAAGGTTCTAATAAAATCTACATTTAAACAAAAGCTCTCAAATGACCTTATAGTTATTAGTCTAGTAAAATTTCTCTGATATCTTATCTTTAGTAACTTAGAGAAATTTGGTGATCTCATACTTGTAAAATCACCGAATAAGTTGAATTTAGGGAAGGACACACAAACATGGAGAGCCACAAGTGAGATCAGGATTAATATGACAGTAAATGCTTGCTGTCTCCACCTTGATCAGGGATTTTTCTGTACTTTTTTTTTTTTTTTTGAGTCTTGGAAAGGAGATCTGTTTACTAACATTGGTAAGGCACGGACATTCTTTTATGGCTTATTTACAAATTGAAAAATGATATCTCAGTCAGTAAAGTGCTTTCTGCACAAACATGGAGACCTAAATTCCATCCTTAACAACAGCCATGTAAAAGCAAGCATGGTGGCCCATGCCTCTAAGGCTAGGCTGAGGAAGTGAAAGAAGAGACCTTCCTGCTTCCTAGTCACCTAGCTGAGCCTAACTGGTGAGCTGAAGCTTCAGTGAGAGACCCTGTCTTTAAAAGAATGGGGAAGACACCTGTGTCAACTTCTGGCCTGTGCACACCTGCACAAACATGTCTATTCATACACATGCAGAACACAATCTCAGTCACAGTCAGGGTGTTGTGGCTTTTGTCTGCTACCTCAGCACTGGGAAGGCTGAGGAAGGATTGTGAATTCAAGGCCAGCCTGGACTTCATAATGAGACCCTGTCACAAACAAACACGACAACCACACCAACCAAATTCAGTCGTATAATTTGTCCTGATGGAAATATCTTTCAGTAACAACTTCACTTCTTAAAAGATCGGCCTGTAAAAATAAATAGAGTGCTTTGGTAATTAAATGGTCCATGTCAAGTGTTACTCTGTTCTTTTTTTTTTTCATTCTAGTAAATATTGTTATCACGAAGACCAAGTTTTACTCTGTACTTTAAGAAATCTCTTTTGGATAGGGAAATGATGTTGGATTCAAGACAATAGTCAAACTACAACTTATTTATAGGACTATTTCTTGTTAGTACAGTTATGAAAGTTTAACTGGGGTGTCTAAAGTTCGTATGTACTATTTGGGCATGACAGGGGAAATGTTCTTAATATAATTAGATCTTCAAAGGTACTTTCTTTCATTTTAAGTCATATGTGAATTATACAATGTAATGGATTTTATTATGACATTTTCATACATGTATTTAAAGTACTTTTATCATATTCACCTTTCACACAACTCTCTGAGTTTAAATTCTTTCTCAAGCCTATGTATACTGTCCATTGATGTCCAGATGTCCATCCAGGGGATTTTCAAAGAGATCCCAATTTTCTAGCAATTGTCTAATCTGATGAGTGGCCATCCCAGACACAGAGACATATTATTAACTCTAAAAAGGAATCACGGAAAGATTTCTCAGCTGTGGTAGTTTGAATAATGTCCCCCAATAGATTCAAAAGTTTATTATAATTGTAAATTGTCTCCAGCCACTTCTGGCTGGAGGTGTATCACCTTGGCCAGATCCTAGGGTTCAGCTCTAAGGTGTTTCTGGGGTGGGTCTGGAATTCTAGCTTTACATATGCAAAAAGCAGTCTGAACTCAAGCCTGGAGTTCCTCTTGTTTCGCTAGTTTGCAGTGTGCTTGCTTGCTTGCTTCTGGAGGTGCTGTTTTTCTCTCTCTGCTTGCTTCTGTAAAAGGGGGCCAGACTTTTTTCCTTAACTTCCCCTGGGTCTGTGACTTCAATAAATACTTTCCTCCCAAATAGTGCCTGGTTTGGAGATTCATCCCAGCGGCGTGTGGCTGACTACGACATCAGCTTAGAAAAAAATAAGGTGCAGAAAACAGAATGAAGTAAGTCGGAGTTTTTAAAGGTATTTAATGAAGAGAACCTTTCTATTAAAGCTTCATGTTGCTTAATTGGCTGAAATCTTTTCAATGGATTAAGTTGGTCACAGTATAAAATTTTCTTGCAAACAACTTCTGGCTGATTTGCTGAAGATACACACATTACTAATGAAACTGGCAGGTCAGGATATTAATGATTTTGTTGCTGCGGATTGATCCCCAGGTCCTGTGTGTGCTAAGCATGTGTTCCACAACTAAGCTATAACCCAGGTCCAGGATATTAATTTTTAATCAAATTTCATTTAAAAACACATTGTTTTTCTTGAGGATCATGAAAACCATATGATTTTAGTTCCCTTCTATTATGGTCATTACAGATACTCAATGAATTCAACATCTGCCTGACGCATCTTGGCCTGTTATATTTATTCTTGTTGGTGTTTAAAGAAAACAAAACTATCTTAAATTCTTTGTGATGTCAGAGAAAGATACATAAGTTTTTAAAAATTATTATTTTTTAATTTATCTATTTTGTTTTTTTAAACATACAGATTTAGTCATCTTTAAAACTGAAGAGGGCTAAGAAATCTAGTAGTTTTTTTTTTTCATTTTGATGAAAATTTCAAATTACTACTTTAAGCCCTTTGCTAGTTTACAGAATGGGGATAATATGTATATTTCATTTTGATTTGAAATATTAAATGCCTGGCATGGTGTGTGTGCCCATCTTAGAGCTGGGGAGGTGGAGACAGGAGGAGCCCTGGGGCTTATTGACCAGCTAGTCTAGCTGACTTGAAACTCCAGGCCAGTGAGGAACCCTGTCTCTGAAAGAGGAGAATGGTGTTCCCAAGGATGACATCAGTGGCCTATTATTTGGCTTATATTTGGATGAGATCATGCATCACAAAAGAACTTGGGTGAGATCAGAACAATTTTCCTGTTGATTTTTCTTTTGTCATATTTTGAAAATGGATTTTTCATCTAGTTTAACATCTCATAAAGCAAAAGACTGAAAAACCTTCCAAAATTCACATTAGTTTTGGAATTTCTACTCATCAGAGAGAGATTTTTGAAGTGAGATAGTTTTTATCTGTTCTATCAGAAGTGAGATAGATTTATCCCTATGTGGTGGTCATACAACTTGTATGTTTGCAGTTTTTTTTCCCCAGAGAAGGGAGTGGGAAGTCTGTGTGTGTGTGTGTATGCAAGTTCATATGTATGTGGGTGTACATATGTGTGCATGTGTGCTCAGAGGTAGAGCACAACCTCGGGGATCATCCTCAGGAATGCTGTCCACCTCTTTTTGTGACGGGGACTCTTAGGCCTGGAATCTGCCAAGTAACCTAGAATGCCTTGTCAATGAGCCCCAGGGATCCTCCTGTCTCCACCTCTTCACAACTGGGATTCCAGGTGAATGCACCTCACCATGCCAGGCATTTTTGTGTGGGTACTGGAGATCAAACTCAGATCTTCATGCTTGTGAGGTTAGTGCGTTACTGACTGGGCATATCTCTGGCCTAGGAGTGTGTGTGAGTGTTTGTGGGGCATCTTCCACTGTTTAATGATGTCACCTGTAGTTTGGCTAATTTTGAAGTCCATCTTACCCATTTCTAAGTCTTTAGAAAGGATACTTTGTGAACCTTAAATTTATTTTACTTTTTCTTTTCTCTGTAACAAAAGTAATTCAAGTTCACAAGAATGAAAATGGTGACAGCAGCCTGGGCTTTAACATTTGAACACTTTCCAGTTTTATGTCTTATTAAGCGATATTGTAAGTAATATGCACATATTTCAATAAAATACATGAAAAACTTTGCACATTGTTAAGACATTTTTTCACAGTGTGTTTTGTCAATTCTGAAAGTCTGTGCGAATCTGGCCAACTGTCAAGGAGTAGGGGTAATATGGTAGGACACTCAAAATGAAGAATATCTGATTAGGTGATGGGAATGGTAGGGAAAGTTCAAGGTTTAAGGAGCGTGTTGAAATAAAAGCCTAGGAACACAAGCCTGATTTTCATATGTAACATTCGTCTTAGGATTTTTGACACTGCCTTTTTCATTTTAAAGAATCAGGGATATATGAGATGTTACGATGACATGAAACAAGTATATTAATAGTCATGGAAAAAGATGCCTTATTGAAGAACATCGTGAATAAAAATGTTCTTTAAATTTAATATTGAAATATAATGTAAGGAGATGTCAAATAATTCCTCTTTTAAAGGTGTACAATTAACTGGTGGCTCATGCCTTTAATCCTAGCACTTGGGAGGCAAAGGTAGGAGGATTGCCGTGAGTCCGAGGCCAGCCTGAGACCACAGTTCCAGGTCAGCCTGGGCTATAAAGAGATCCTACCTTGAAAAGCCAAAAAAAAAAAAAAAGTACAATTAGATGCAAAATTACTACCTTTCTATATACAATGAAATAGATTATATAGGATAAAAATAGCAATGTGGGTCTTGCTGAAGTAAATCACCTTTTGAAATTTTGAAATAGTTTAGAGCAGAGAGATTTATAAAAGCATACCTATGTGGTTACACTATAGGACAGACTGTACTGGGGGTTGTGGAGCAGATACACCATTGAAAATCACATAATGCCTCTACCAGTGTCAGGCAGATTCCAAGCTATATTGGGTTCCTGGGTATTTAGATGTTTCTTGGACACTCAAAACTCATCAAAGCAAGAATCCAGAGGTCAAAGAGAGCTTGACACTCAAGTAGACACACTCGCCAAAGGTCAATGAACCTCGTGGATGAGAGAGGAAAGATTGTAAGAGCCACAGGGTAAGAGGGAGTGTACTGAGGCGAGGCGTTGTTCCCTCCCCACAGAGACTGCCTGGTGCATTCACGTCCCCATTGTGAATACCAATAAGCCCACTGAGGAGGGTCCTTAATGGAATGGGGGTGGGGAAGAGAGAATGTAAGAGGGTAATAGAAAGGGAATCGGACCAACAAGAGATTTGTTCATATAGCAAAGTTCATAGTTAATAATAAAAGAAGCGTCTTGGGCAATGTCATAATCAGCCACACGCTGCTGGGATGAATCTGCAAACCAAGCACAGTTTTTAGGAAGAAAGGATTTATTTGTAGCTATAGATACATGGGAAGTTCCAGAATGCAAAAGAGGCTGCTCCCCTTTCACAGGTCCAAGCAGAGAGAGAAACCCGTCACCAACACGACACACACAATAGCAGACAGGCAGGAGGGGCCAAGAAAATTTTTCTTTTCCTTTATATAGGCTTAGGGTGGGGTTTTGCAACCCTATCCCAGACTTAATGGCTTCCTGAGTCTCTGGAATTTCCTTCCTGTATGGCCCACACAGGAAAGGATGTTTACTTCTAGCTCATTTGAGCTTCTTTACATCCTGCCCCCTACTGAGAGGCTGCCTTCCTGTAAACATCCTACCCAAGATAATTAAAAAGAGCAAGTTGACAACAAAACCTAACCATCACAGGCAATCTATTAAATCTTGATTTTCTATACTCTAAAATGTAGTGGCTCTCGGCACTCACTCAAGGTAGTGTAGAAACAGTAGGGAAGTTAGTGTATAGAACGTACTTATCACAGGGTCTGGCCCATAGGAAGGCTCAGAGAATGTTACCCACTTGTATTGCTTGGCTACTTTCACTAAAGTAGAAAATAGTACAATATAAATTTGGTTTATGTGAGATATTGTTATTTAAGGTCTTACTATGTCATTTTCATATCTGTGAAACAAGGTGGCCTTTCTCTAAAGACAAGAATCTCCACAGGCATGGAAAGACTGGAGCAGAATGACTGGATTTGTTCAGAAATAACAATGCCACCGAAGCCATGAGATGACCATGGAGTGTCTGTGTTGCTAGCTGTGTGCTTGAAAGCTAATGATAATCGTTCCTACCGTGTATAAATAAACCAATAACATTAATTTCTAGGTAACTAGAGGCGCCACTGATGAATACTACCAAGTCATATTCTATAATTATTTCTAGGGAAAATTTATGAATATATCTTTATTTTGACCCTGAGAAACACAATGTTCATATTAACATTTGGATACTTTTTTTTTTGTATTTAGATTGTTGAAAAAAAAAATCTCATAGCCTGATCCTTCCCAAGATGTAACCTTCATAAACACAAATTAAGCCCTGCTTCTCACTCACATGTCATTTGAAAAAGCAACATAATCATAGTCGTGGAGAAATCTCAAGTGAAAATACATTTCTTATATCTTGATGGAGAAGGAATTTCTAAACTTAAATGGGAAGGATATTTTTTCTTTAAATGTTAACTTCACACAAATAGTTTGACTATTATTGACTATATATTTTTCTTTAAATGTTAACTATTCACACAATAGTTTATTTCTCTAAAATACTTGACAGTTTATTGAATAATTTTAAATTTCTAGGACTTTTATGTCAAGATATATTTTATAGGTACTTATGCATGTATATAAATATAAATTACCTTATTTGTGTATATATAACATATAATGTTTATATAGTACACATATCAGCATGTATGTTTGTACCAAATAAGTTATTTATAAATACAAGTACACACATACACACACACACACACACACACACACGTTTCTGAGGTTTCCACTGTTACATCCTATTATCCCCACTGGATGTATCTTTGATCAGTCTTGATGTCATCCAGTAATCACATAGTCATGGAACATTCTTCTGTCTAGTATTACAGCTACTTCCCTTCAATGCCCCTGAAGATGAAGGGGTAGAGGCGTTGGCCTTCCAGGCATAAATTACCAGTGAATGTCTTTCATCGTCAAAACCTTCCATATCAATACGGGAGTTTTCCTTTGGAAGTTGGTCTCTAATGCTTCTGGATAACTTGGATCAGACTGACCTCCAGGGCCCAGTAGACCTTTCCTTGCTGGATAGTGAGGAAGAAGCTGCCAGACGGCGTTATCTGCAGCAGCTAAACACACAGGATGATCCCCCAGGTTCTCACATCTTACAAAAAGGAGTGATGGAATCTCTTCATACTGGTTAAGGTATCTCCATGATGAGCAGTTTGAGCTGGCTTCTATTCTGTCCACCTGCTGTGCTGTGATCACAGAGTGGCCACACTCACAAAGCACATCATTCTGGCCAGTATGTCTTGACATTTCTCCTCCACTGTGGTGGATTTTCATGGGCTCATTTGTCAGGGTACCGAAGTGATCACCAGTGGACCAGGGAAAGCTCTTTGAGAAGACCGGCTCATAGGAATCGTGTGGAGAAGTAAACACCATCCGTAGGCCATCCCATCATCTTTCATTTGGAAGGAGGTCAGTGATGGTGAGGCAGAGGAAGAGGAAGGTGAGGATGAAGAGGACATCAGGATGTTGAGGAGAAGGTCAGGACTGAGGATGTGAGCTGAGGTGGGGATGGTCAGGCTAAGCAAACGATTTACAGATAAATATTTTGACTAGGAAGAACCAAAGGACATGAAGACCTTTGAAGCAGAGACTGATGACATAACCCAGGAGGAGGATGGAGAGTTTTACACAAGCCTCTCAGTAACTGGGAAGATGATTAGAATGCCACTTGGAACTCAGGGCTTGGCTAGTTATCTCTCTTGGAAGACAAGAAGAAAAAGAGCAACATCAAACTCCATGCCTATTGTGTGTTCATCTCTGACACGCTGTGACTGGTTGACACTAGAAAACCGTCTCATCTTCATCAGTGAAGAACCTGAGGACCTGCTCTTTAGCATCTGAGGAATGTTTCAGCAAGGTAAAAACCTTGCTTTGGAGGTGCCCTAAGGTCTTCTCTGAGTTGGGAGAAGATGGAGAATCATAGAAACTTGGAAGCATTCTCTAAGGATGCAAAGGTTGACGGACCCACAAAGTCCATTTGGAGGGGCTTCAGGGTCACACATCCCAGCCTGGAGCGGAGTGTCTTCTCTGTTAAAGTAAGCCCTATGCATCAAGGTGCTCTCCAAAGCCCATGGCTTTCATCTTTCATGAGAGCATTGTGTTTTCATGGTACAAACATTAGACCAGTTAATATGTTAAAATCACTTATTAAAAAACCTAGTTCACAAGAAGCTTCAATAAATGTTAGCTACTTGTATGGTTATTATTTACCTTGTTTTCATAAAAAGAGAAGGTCCATGGATATAAACTTGGTTTAGTTAGGATAGGATTATTTCAGGTTTTACTATGCCATTTTCAGACTTGTAAATCAAAAGTTTCTTTCTCCAGAGAGAAGCATTTATGCTTACATTGCAAGGATGGATCAAAATGATTTATTGAGAAGTAATCAGGCTGGTGGAGCCACGCCAAGATGACTGAGTATCTACTTGGTTAGCTCAATCCGAGTTGGCTGACTTAGTTTTTGGGGAGCAAGTTCAGAGCCAGGGTTTTCAGGTAGAGTGCGTGCCTGAGCCTGGTGCCTGGAAATGCTTGGTCACAGGTATCGTGGTGGCTCAGGGGCTGTCTGAGGATGAAGAGGAGAGCTGGTGTGCAGCTCAACGATGAGCGTCTTTTTCACTTGCATGAGATCCTGGTGGTTTTCATTCCAAACCCTTC
>PVHP010045759.1:0-13425 GCA_004024765.1 Zapus hudsonius | reverse complement strand
GGCTACAGGGGTAGCAGGCTCCTCTTAGTACCCTCGATGCTTTGCTGAAATGTTTATCTTAACTTTAGTCATGGCCTGAAGATGCGCTGGAGGCGGTCGCCTCGAGGTTCCTGGAAGAAATTGAAATGTCCGAGGAAACACGAAATGGCTGTATCGACATGTGTAAAAGCTTCCACACCTCTACCATAAACCTATCAACATCCTTCTATAATGAACTTCAGAGATATAATTACGTGACTCCCACCTCTTACCTTGAGCTAATCTCCACCTTCAAACTGTTGTTAGAAAAGAAAAGAAGGTAAAGATGAAATTTCATACTTTTAAGTAAGCCATGGCAGTTAAAAATGTTTGTTCAAAAATGACATAACTATGACGCAATACAAATAATTGTCCTATCAGTGTACTGTTTTATTAAACCTTTAAGTGACTCAAACCTTTTAACATTTTGAGAGTAGGAAACATGTCTTACACTTAGATATAATTGCATTGAGCGGCACCCTGTCTGTAGATAATTAGATTTGTTTAAAAAAATAAAGGTGTGCCTTAGAGCTGTGGTAAACCCCAGGATTCTCTGACAGTGTTGTTGAGTAAGCACAAATAGAGAAGGATATATTTTTTTAATCAGGAATTAGATAATGCATATACCTTTTTTCTGGATTCTGAATAACCAAGACTCCAAAGATAGCCACTCAATTAAAATGATCAACTTTTCTTCTTCAACAAATTCTCAGTTGAGACTAATCTGTTGACAGAAAAATTCTTTTACATATTAAAATACTTAAATGGATCTTCCTTAACATAAACTATTAATACTATGCGTTTGATATTTATTATATATTTCCACAATGAAGTCTAAATCTCCTGGTGTCCTGCCCACATTGGCCAGGATGCTACCTGGAGACTGTTCTGGCTTCCCTCCTCTGCACTGATAGTAGCTCTTGCCTTGTCCTCTCCAGCCAGACTGTTCTAGTGGCTGTAGCCACGCCCTGTGAATAGTGTCAGCGGGAATTTTTCCATCTGCATAATGAAATCTGTAACTCCCTCCCAAGGCTGCTGTGTGACCTGGGGGGATTTTATGATTTCTTCTGCTCTCAAGATAATTGTCTTTCTTCATAGATCTTACAATTCTTTAGTTAAGAAATTTTGCTCTTTCCCTATTTAGGGGGATCAAACATTGATGAGATTCGGGTTAAATTTTTGACACAATTAATGAGCAAGGCTTTGATTGTGTGCTCACAATCAACTAAAAGAAAGATTATAATAATGAGATACAAACTTTGTAAGAAGGTTGAAGGGGTCATGGCTTTCTAGGCATTTTCGAATATTCTTGTGTTTTAATTTTTCATCTTCCAAATTTTTCCTTTCATATTTCCTTGCAAATTAAAAAAATTAAATTTTCTTTTACCTCAATTGGAATTTCAGCCCTGTGGTTATGTCTCCACAGTAGCTAAAGCCTTCATATCCATTTACAGCCAGTTATAAACTAGAAGCAAGTTATCAGATCACCTGCCAAGAAGCCGGTGGTTGAGCTAGCCAAGCTTCACATGGGATAAAGCACAGTATTGAAGCTGTCTCATGCTGGCAGGGGCGAGACCTTCCTGGGCTTGCCGCACAGGTTTTGATCGAGACTGAATTCACACATTATAGTATTGTGTATCGGGTGCCTCTGTTCCCATTACCATCAAGTGTACTGCTCGCTGAGAGAGAATTCAACATGTGACAAAATGTGCCATGCCCTCCC
The DNA here is from genome assembly GCA_004024765.1 of Zapus hudsonius. Lineage (NCBI taxonomy): Eukaryota > Metazoa > Chordata > Mammalia > Rodentia > Dipodidae > Zapus > Zapus hudsonius. The sequence goes on along the minus strand of PVHP010045759.1, from coordinate 11,684 downwards.
TTGTGTGTTTCTCCTGTTACAATTTTTCAGTGTTCTTCTGGTGAGACTATAGAGCCCAAGCTGGTTTCCCACTCTATTCTTTAAAAGATTTCTAAAACTTTTTACTTTGAGACATTCTATGAGGGTTTTCAAGTTGAAAAAAGTTATAAAGAAGAAGAATCTTTTCTGTCGAGAACATATATGAATACAAATAAACATGTCAAAGAACATTAAATAGAGCTTCCAATCATTATCTTATTTATAGTCACTTATTACTACCTTAATCACTTTGCACCAAAAAGTGTTGGAATGTTTTAATGTATCTCACTTGTCTCTTTTGTCTTATAAATTTTATTTCAAGATGTACTACTTCTTTCAATGTAACACATTTTAAAATACAGGCTTTCATTATGTAGCTCTTCTGATGTATTACGCAGTTCAGCCATTCTTGCATCAAACTTGTGATCCTCCTGCCTCAGCCTCCCAGGTTCTGGAAAGACATAAAAAAATTTAAATGCATTTTAACCTATAGCATTATTATAAATGATATATTTTGGACACTGAAGTCTGTTTAAAATAAGTGGTTGTGAAAAGAGTTTAAGAACAGTATTGGGGGGCTGGAGAGATGGCCCGGTGGTTAAGGAATTTTCCTGCAAAGTCTAATGAACCTGGTTCTATTCCCCAGTGCCCATGTAAATTCAGAGGCAGAAAGAGGCATATGCATCGAGTTCTTTGCAGTGGCTGGAGGCCCTGGCATGCCCATTCTCCTTTCTCTCTCTCTCTCTCTCTCTCTCTCTCTCTCTCTCTCTCTCTCTCTCTCTCTCTCTCTCTCTCTCCTTGCAAATTAAATAAATAAAATATTTTTTTAAAAAGAATAGTAGTGGTGTTGGCATCAACTTATGGAGGTGACTAGCTGTAGTGATACACTGTTCATTTTGTATGCAGTGTATTTCTTCTGAATTGTAATATGCCTAGATAATTTGTAGTTACTGAAAACAGAAAAGAATAAGTATGCTGTTTGCTCACAATTATGCACAATCCAGTGTTCGAGAGTTAACATATGGAAGCTCTTCACATCTCTTTTGGTTGCATCTTAAAAAAGGCTCGCAAGCTCAAGTCCACAGAAGTTTCACCCTGATGTGGAATACAGGTGCTCATATCTAACCTCATTTCATCTCCTCACTTCCAGCGAGGTGATGAAAATGAAGAAGAGGTATGAAGTGGGATTGGATAAGCTGGACTCTGCTGCGTCTCAGGTTGCCACCATGCAGCTCGAGTTGGAGGCTCTGCATCCGCAGTTAAAAGTCGCCAGCAAAGAGGTGGATGAGATGATGGTCATCATCGAGAGGGAGTCCATAGAGGTGGCCAAGACAGAAAAAATTGTGAAAGCTGATGAAACCATAGCCAACGATCAAGCCATGGCCGCCAAAGCCATCAAGGATGAGTGTGATGAAGACCTGGCAGAGGCCCTGCCCATCCTGGAGTCTGCGTTGGCTGCCCTGGATACACTTACAGCACAGGTGAGAGCTGAGCTGACACTTGATGGAAACATGCAAGCACCCACCCCTCTGAGGCCTCAGCATTGGGCACGACAATTGAGTGTGTCACCCAAATTGATGTGCAAATGGAATAACACTGTAAACATTTTGAAATTGGCAACAGGATTCCCCAGTTCACAGGGGAAATCATGTTTATGAGAGAGCTTTTTTAAAAACTTATTTATTGCTGATAATTAGATACTTTGTATGAGCAAGTCTTGTGATGGTACCCCCATTTCCCGCCTCTCTGTCCCCAACCCGCTTGGGCCCTCCTAGTAGGAAGCTGGAGTAGTTCATGGGCTAGGAGGTGATGGGTTGTAGGAGAGGCAGCCAGCTATTTTTTTCTTTGTGTGTTGTTGTTGAGGGGGGGCAGTGTCTCTGGATATTCTCCCCCACCGTGGCTCTTACAGTCTTTCCACCCCTTCTTCCACAAAGTTCCCTGAGTTGTGGTGGGTGAGTTTTAAGTCTGCTGTACAGTTGAGATCTTAAGAGTCTCTAGATTTCCGCTTTGGACTGTGTTGCGCATCCTTGGTGTCTGTCTTCCGGTTCTCTGACTTGTTGTGGAGGTAGTTCTCATACTCATCTTGCCTCAAAGGTTTTGTTTGGACCCCAGATGATAAGTTAGGAGTTGTCATCTCCTGCCTGGGTGTCAGCCATCATCTGATGTCCTGTTAGTGGAATTTGGTTGTCCATTGCTCCTGCTGCCTTCTGAATGAAATACAAACAGAATCTCCATCAGAGAGTGAGATCAGTATAAGTTAAATGAGACAGACATTGTTGATTTGGCATGATTCTAATGGGTGTGGCCTGTCTGTAGATTTCCCAGTTCCAGTTAAGGGTTCCTTGCCACTGAACAGATAGATCTCTTAGCCAATCAGCAAGCTGTTGATTACCCTCCTAGGTTTAGTGCCACTATTGCACAGATGGGCACTTCTTGGCTTGCCTAGACTTATCAGTGCCCTCAGCAGAGAAAGCTACTATTGAAAAGGATCAAAGCTTCCTGATGGAATAATGTCATAAATGAGGCAGTTCTTGAAGAACCTCTGCAACTTTCCATTGTAGTTGTATCACCTCCCAAAATTCATCTTTTTAAAAAATTTTCCTCTGGGCCAGGCTTGTCAAAATTCTTGTCACAGTTCTACAACTGACAGTATTTCTACCCAACAACACACAAAGTGAGTTTCTGTGTCCTAAGGCTTAGTTTGAATGGAAGAACCAATTACAATGACTGTAGCAGCAAACATTTCTTTTTTTATTAATTAACATGTTGCTTTTCAAGGATATCACAGTGGTAAAATCTATGAAGAGTCCTCCTGCTGGTGTTAAGCTTGTCATGGAAGCTATATGCATCTTGAAAGGCATCAAAGCTGACAAAATCCCTGACCCAACAGGCTCAGGGAAAAAAATTGAGGATTTTTGGGGTCCAGCTAAGAGACTTCTTGGAGACATAAGATTTCTACAGTCACTTCATGAATATGACAAGGACAACATTCCTCCAGCTTATATGAATATCATAAGAAAAAATTATATTCCTAATCCAGATTTTGTTCCAGAAAAGATTCGAAATGCTTCAACAGCTGCTGAAGGTCTGTGCAAATGGGTCATAGCAATGGATTCCTATGACAAGTAAGTATCAGTGAGAAGAAATCTACCACATATGTTTTCTTTTCCCATTTTATCTGTTGGGCAATGTTAAACTTAAAGGCTATGTAAGTGAAAATCTCTTAAGAAAAATATGCCCGAATCTACTATATGTTTTATATATTTACTTGAGGCAAAAGTATAGCAATTGAAAAGGATTCATAATACAGTGATTCTTAAACATTTTGGATTGAGGACCACTTCATACTCAACAATTACTGAAGCCCCTCAAAAGGCTTAGAAGCCTTTGTATATTATCCAGGTTAGAAATTAAAATGGAGAATTTCTAGTTATTCATTAAAAATGACAGCAAAAATATGACATGGAGGGCTAGGGAGATGGCTAAGTGGTTAAGGCACTTGCCTGCAAAATCTAAGGACCTGGGTTTGATTCCCCAGACCCCCATGTAAAGCCAGATGCACAAGGTGTTACATGCGTCTGTAGTTTGAAGTGGCTAGAGGCCCCTGGAGTGACCATTCTCTCTCTTTCTTTTTCTCTCCCTGTCTCCTTTTCTCTCTCAAATAAATAAATAAATAAATTTTTAAAATATGACAAAACCTAACCATCACAAGTCCACCCCTTGTCATCTTGACATCAAATCATATTGCCTTATATCATAATTTCCAAACGAAGACAATAACAAGATCATAATACCGCCTAACATGATATAACTACCCCACATACAACCAGAAATGCAAAATCTTCCCCAACCTAAGGCAAAGCCCCTTAACTCTGAGTTCTGTAAAATCAAAACAAGTTACGTACTTTTAACATGTAATGGCACAGAGTAAACATTTTGAACTGCTATGAGGCATAACAAGGAGAGACAGGTCCAATGCAAACTCAACAACCATTAGGCAAACATCAAACATCTCCAGTTCAAGTCTAGTATCACAGCCAGTGACTGACAGTCTCCGGATTTGCCAATTCTGTCCCTCGAGCTTGGCTGAGTAGCTGGGAAAACTTCTGTCCTGAGCCAACAGTGCTCTATGATAGCCCTTGCTTCCAAAAGTAACACCAGTTATGCAGAACACAGCCATGTTGTTAATTTAGGGACAAAATAAACCTTGAAGAGCAGGTTCCTTCCTTTCAGCTATTTCCTTTCAAAAAAGTTTGCACAGTCTATCATTCAGTCCTTCCTGGGTGGAAATCCTTTCCACTGCTTCAATGTAGAGCAGTTGGGCTAGCTTCTTTGGATTGCTAATGTGTTGACAATAGCATCTTCAGGAACCTAAAACCAGACTCTGTGCCCATAAGTTAAACTTGCTTTGAGTTTTTTCCAACCTTAAATCTTAAATTCTCAGTTCTAAATCATTATTCAAACACATCAGTCCATTACTTAAATTCAGCCTTGATCAAACTCTCTGGGCATGGGCAATAGAATGCATCCACTCTTCATTCTCGTAATGCCATTCCCATAATATTTTCTGCAATCTCTCCTTCCCCTTAGAAAGTTCATAAGCCAAGCTTCCAAATGCAATTCTCTCTTAGGATTTTCAAATTCTCACCAAAATAGCCCATAAAACATGGCTTACCATTCTGGAAGGCATCCTCAGTTGCAAGTACCAAGTCCATGTCCATTCCTCACACAACAAGTTCCAGAGGACCAAAATATTCTTAAGGCACTTGCCTACAAAACCTAAGGACCACAAGATCCAGAAGGCCAAAGTCCACACAATCAGATTCAGCTCAGCCAATATCACCACACTCTCTGGTACCAAAACTCTTGTAGTTAGTCACTTGGTAGTCAGCCACCAGCCGCTGGGATGAACCTTCAATCCAGGCACAGTTATGGGAGGAAAGGATTTATTGAAGCTATAGATCCAGAGGAAGTTCCATAATGGTGAAAGAGGCTGACCCCCTTTCACTGGTACAAGCAGAGAGAGAACCCCATCACCAAAAAAACTGGCAGGGAGTGGGGAGAGAAATTTTCTCCCCCTTTATATAGCCATTGGGTGGGGTCTTACAATCCATTCCCAGACTTGTTGACTCTGAGTCTCTGGAATTTCCTTCCCACACAGCCCCCCAGGAAAGGATATTTGTTTCTAGTTTTTTGGACATGGGCCCAGAGTTCTCAGTCCTGCCTGTCAACAAATTGTGACAGGGAGGCCGCTCTGGAGCCTGAAAATCTGATGGTCAAGGTCTCCAAGTTCTTAGTCCCTGCAGTAATCCTTAAGCAATGGGCTCCCTCCTTGTCACACAGGGCAGAACTACCAGTCACTGTGTCTTCCACAACTGGAGCTCCCTGACCACCCCTTTGACTATCTTCACACACACACACATCTTCAAGCCAACAGCAGGTGGACAACAGCAGCAGGAGAGTGTGCCAAACACTGGCAAGGGGAAGCTGGCTATAACCCCCATGATCCCACCCTCAGCAACACAACAAGGTTCTAATACCCAGACTGCCATCAGCTGGGGATCGAGCATTCAGAACACATACGTTTTGGGGGGACACTTGGATGAAACCATCATACTCAGTCTCAGACAAAAGACCCCCTCTTTCTTCCAGATTGTGCATGGTTATAGAACTCAGATATGGGGAGCAATGCAATGGATTTCTTCTCCAGTGCTTGCCTGCAGGCCAGGAAGACACTGAATTAAGGCTTGCAAGAACTATGAGTTTCTCTCTGGCTGGGGCTGCCAGTGTGTTGTCACTAGGGCTACCTGGCTTACTATGTATTGGAGGCTTCCCTTTCTCTTCATGGCCTATTTCTCCAAGCTTGAAAGCTGCTCTCTATCCTCCCCCCCCCCCTCTCTCTGTCCCTTCCCAAGTCTCTGTGAAGCCCAGATCAAACTAGCTTTGAGCTTGCCATGATCCTTCTGCCTGTGTCTCTTAGTGTGGGTATTCTAGGCATACACCACCATGTCAGGATGCTGGTCCCTCTGTTTTGATTCTCAGTGTTCTTCCCCTCCTTCTCTTCCTTGTCACCATGACTCTCCTCATCCATGGAGTCACATGGACGAAGGTCCTTATTAGCCATCTTATCCGTGATATCTAAATCATCATTTTTTTATATCTAAGATCAAATTTGTTTTTTAGAAGAACTATGTAAATTAGGGTCTGCATAAAAAGCGTTTTGGGTGGTGATGGGATATTTAGAAAGTAAATTCACTGCCAGGTAGAAAGTTTCCTATGATGATGGATGATGTTTAATTCCCTAATTTTACTTTTTATAGAGTAGCAAAAATAGTCGCTCCCAAAAAGATAAAGCTGGCTGCAGCGGAAGGGGAGCTTAAAATTGCTATGAATGGTCTTAGAAAGAAGCAAGCAGCCCTCAAGGAAGTTCAGGACAAGCTGGCCAAGCTTCAAGACACACTTGAGTTGAATAAACAAAAGAAGGCTGACTTGGAAAACCAGGTATGTGTTGATATACCTGGATATGAGAAAATTCTCTGGTTGCCCCCCCCAAATGTGATTGCTACTATCATACCACCATACTGTGGGCACGGAGCAAATGTGCCCATTGCCTGTTTTTGTATGGTCCTCAAGCTAATAAGAGTTCTGCCATCTTAAAATGGTTGCACAAATGGCCAGTGAGTCCTCGATATCCTCTTGTCTCTGCCTCCTCAGCACTGACATTATAGGCTCATGCTTCATTCCTCATCATTTTGCTTCCATACTGGAGATCCAACTCACCTCTTCATGCTGGCAAGGCAAGCACTTTACTGACTAAACAGTCTTCCCGCCTCACACTTTTCTTTTAAATAATGCTTCTTTTTTTCATGTAAGGCTAGTTTAATAATTTATTAATGTGGAAACCTTGTTCTACTTTTCGGTGTTGATAAAGAGCTTACTTTTATTTTTGAGGTTGATCTGTGCAGTAAGAAACTAGAACGAGCCGAGCAGTTGATTGGAGGACTTGGAGGCGAGAAGACTCGATGGAGCCAAACAGCTCTGGAGCTTGGCCAGTTGTACATCAACCTGACAGGAGACATCCTCATTTCCTCGGGGCTTGTTGCCTACCTGGGAGCCTTTACATCTAACTATAGACAGGTGAGGAACATTGTTGGGTAGCTTCCTGGCCCTCCTCCATCACTGCTGCCATTAACCTCAGGGTGTGTGTGTGTTTTGTTCTAATTTTTAGTTAAAGCAATGAGCATTAAAATATTTTCAAATTATTTGTCCCTGTGTATTTAACATATTCTGTGTATTAGCTTGGTAGCCAAAAGATACTATAGGAAAATACTGTTTCAGACTCTAATTTTTAGAATCAGAATGATATTTAAAATCAGATTCTAAGGCTGATAATTAAATTTCTAAATAAGTATAAAGGAATCAGACATGTGTGTGTGCCCACATGCTTGCACACATGCTTGCAAATGCTTCAATTACCTTGTGTATGTCATAATAAATTATTTCAAAATCACTTCAGAGACCTTAGAGGAGGAGAAGATGATCCCACATCAAACTCCACTAAGGGCTTCTTTCCTTTGGAAACAAACCCCCAGTTCCACACATTCCCTCACCTTAGGCTTCAGTCTTTTTCAGAGCCCAGCTCCTAACTCTAGGAGGTGATGATCATCCTTTGATTGGATGCTCCGCCCCACTTTCCCTGCCCAACATCCTCCAGCTTTTTCTAGAGAAATTGAGCTTGAATGCAACCCATGACATCAAAAACCCTATCAAAGGTGGAGAAAAATTAGAGAAATGCAGATTTTTTAATGGAGATAAGGGGAGGGAAACAGGAAAGGAAGTAGGAGAGGGAGAGGAAAAGAAATGAGAATTAAGAGAAGGGAGAACTTTACATTTAGGAGAGATGGCTCTGGCGTCATGCTGAGACAGGTCCATGCTATGTGACTCGTAGGGAAAACCAAGAACTGAATATTTATCCGGAAAGCTAGAAATCAGAGATGACACTGTGTTAATGATTATCAATAGCTACAAGATGATTCTCTAGGGAGGGGAAGCAAAGGCAGTCATGCATTTTAAAGTTCAGTCTTGCTCTCTCTGGTCACGTGGTCAGTCTTGTCTCTGAGATTTTGTGTGTTGGTGCTTTTTCTCTCCTCTGTGTGTAGCAGGACTGACTTCCACTATACCTAGTGATGGTTTCCTGTGGAGCGGAAGAGGGCTCGCATACACCAAGGCCAGAGGTCTACTTTCCTCCTGACATCTAGGTTGGAGGTTAACTTAAAACAAGCAAACCATTAGTAGTGTGTGTGCAATTCCTTCCTACAGAGTAAAGCACAAATGAGCTCTTATACCGTGGCCTATGCAGAGATGAGAGCAATGGAAATTTGCCATCATGGAAGGCTATCATTTTACATTACATACTGGCATATGGTATCCATTGTACCTCACCTAGTTTTTTAACTTTCTTCTAAGCAGAGTTTATTCTTGGTGCCTGTGTTGAGTTTATTTGAATGTTTGAATGAACTCTTTTTAAATCCTCACATAAAGTTTCTGTCTTTAGTCTTTTCCATGCTGGCAACCTCTGTCCTGGACGTGACCTTCAGATTGTTAACTCTGTTGGTTCCTGTTCTTCTCTTCAGCTGGCATGCCTGTGGTGGTGGCCTGAACATCTCATAACTGCAGGGCTAATATTTAACTTAACTGTTTGCTTAATGATAGATTAGACACTCACCAAAGCTTATAATGTCTAAAAGAATTTCTAAGAGCTACAGACTGGTCAATCAAAGAGCAGGAACAAGACCACCAGTCACTGGAATCCTAGTTTAACACAGGTTCTATTCTCCTGCATCAAAGATAGAAGAATGCTGGTCCCACCTATTCAGCAAGAGCTTGAGGGAGATGGTTGTGCCTACCAAGCTTTCTTGTTAGCAACACCTACACACCTGGCACCCTCATCAGTCCAAAGGCTGGTACCAGTATCATGCATGCCCCTTCCCATTTTGCCTGTGGACACCTTCCTTTTGTCTATTTCTAAAGTATTTTCTCTTCAATAAGATTTTTCACTCTTTCTGAAGCTTTTCATCTGTAAGCTGAACTTGAACACTGACTTCTGACTCTCTAAGTATGAATCTTGGCTTAGTACTTTCCTGGTTTCTAGGCATCCTAACAGATTGTGCCCCAGGTCAGATAGAGCAAGCTTCATAATGCTCCCTGATTCTTGTTGGACCTTACTAATCCTCAAATTGTCCCTCAGTTGGGCATTTGAGAGCCTGGAATAATGTGTACCCTGCTGTTAGAAATCAGATCCACCTCCAAACAGACCTTAATTTGTCCCTAGTGACACCTCCTCTAGCCAGGCAGCTGGAGACCCAAGTCACAAGCCTTAATAAAACACCCAATTCTAGGTGGGACATAAATTCAAATTACCAAATTTTTTCTTTGTCCCCCAATAAACTTATGACCACATTGCAATGGTATTCAATCCAACTTCAAAGGTCCTCATAGTTGTTACCAACTTTAAGATTGTTTGAAAGTTCTAAGAATCATTTGAGATTCAAGCCTGCCCCTTATCTGTGAGTCCTGTAAAATCAAAACAAGTTATATACTTCCAACATATAATGACACAGAGTAAACATTTTCATTGTGTAAGGCATAACAAGGAGTTACTGGACTAGTACAAAACCAATAACCTTCAAGGAAACATCAAGCATGCAGTTTAAGTCTGACATCCATAACCAGTGCCATCAGTCTCTGGATTTTCAATTTCCACCCAAATAATAAAATTTAAAACAACAACAAAAAGACCACCTATGGTCTATGGGGGACATACATTCAAACTACCACACAACTCCTTTGTAAAATTAATATTTAGAATTATTTTCCCAGATACAAAATTCTAACTTTATCATGTGATTCATCTAGACTTTATCTCACCACTGATTATACTTAATTTTCATTTGAGTGCTTAGCTGATCATCTTAATTACAATTTTATTTGAAAACATCTGCTATACCAATAGGTTTTGTGATTTAATTTCAATGGTAGTCTGTTTTCTCAGCAAATGAAGCTATTGAGAAATTTACAGTATACTCTTTCACTAACCTTCCTACTCACATCTGTATCTTTCTGTGACAATTTTACAGAACCAAACCAAGGAGTGGACAAATCTGTGCAAAGGAAGAGACATCCCCTGCTCAGATGATTATTCTCTTATGGGTACCCTGGGAGAAGCTGTGACAATTCGAGCTTGGAATATTGCTGGTTTACCTTCTGACTCATTTTCTATTGATAATGGGATCATCATAATGTAAGGAAAAATTCTCAGAAATGGCATTTATTAATTTACCAGTAAATATATTTATCTGAAAACCTTTTAACAATTTGAGGTAGTAAACTGTTACAATATTGAAATATTTGTTAACTAGGTGAATTAAGTATGAATAATCACTTCCTTGTACTAATACTGGGGTAGTTCTGGATTGGAGCTAGTAGTTAACAAAGCTTTTGTAGATGACTGCTGTGGTTAAGTTTTGTTTTGGCAATTTGATGTGCTAGCAATCCACAATAATCTTGAGTGTTATGTAGCAGGTTTCCTCCAAATTGAAGAGAGAATGGGGCTTAGGGGATTCTGGAAGTCATGTTAGCTAGAAACAAGCATCCCTTCCTGGTAGGGCATTGCAGGAAGGAAATTCCAGAGACTTAGGAAGTCAACAAGTCTGGGAAATGGTTGCATGACCCCACCCTAAGGCTATATAAAGAGGAAGGAAATCTCTCTCTCCTACCTGTCTGCTGGTGTGTGTGTGTGTGTGTGTGTGTGTACAGTTTTGGTGATGGCTTCTCTCTAACTCTATTTGGACCTGTGAAAGAGGGACAGCTTCTTTTTGCCTTTGTGGAACTTCTCCTGGATCTGTAACTTCAATAAATCCCTTTCTCCCATAACTGTTCTGGCTTGGTTTCATCCCAGTGGTGTGTGGCTGACTACAATAATGACTTTTATTTAACTTTAAATCAATTTTTTAAAGTAAAGTGGAAGCTCTACAATAAATAAACAAAGAGTAAATTTTCATTCCCATAAAATATGAAGTTCTGTTACTATGAGTCAATAAATGTGCAGCAGTGGGTCTTCGGTAGTGATTAGTGAGGTTGTTCCAAATTCCATCCTTGTCCATGGTATGGGACAAATTTTAATCATGTAGCTAATTTCTTTCTTGATCATGGGCTGACCAGGGCTTTTAAGAAAGTGACCTTTCTTGCTGGATTCCCCCTAATTGATAGACAATCCCTCAGAGACTTAGCTAGGAGAACAGCAGGGTCTTGTCCAGACACATTCTCTCCTGAAGGTCTCGCCTGTCTGAAATTAAGGGCTTCAGCTTCTCCTGGTGTGAAGACAAATATTGTTTTACTTCATAGTTCATATTACTATAGGTCTTTTAGGACAGAAAGCAAAACTGATGTTAATTTCTTTTGTATTTATCTACCGAATTATTCCATAAAAGGCTTGACTTGTACAACTTGATTAAATATTAAAAGAGATATAATCTGGTGAGATCACCTTGAGGGAGTTCAAGGGATAGTTACTACTAGGATTTGAGATAAATTCACCTCTGTAGTTGAGCCCTGAAATAAGTTCAAAGCTTTCTGGTAACTAAGGCAGAACCAAAAAAAAAAAAAAA
>PVHP010045758.1:0-13565 GCA_004024765.1 Zapus hudsonius | reverse complement strand
AAACACAAACACATTAGGCTTATCCTGAGTTGGTTGAATGGCTGTGGCTATGGGTCCCTTGTTCATCCCGTCCTTCTCTGCAGGGTTCCATATGGATCCTCCACAATATGACTGTGGTGGCTCATCTCTTGCCATGGTCTCATCTTTTGGCCTGCTGTCGGGTGGTAGGGTTATATGGGCCACAGCTCACTCGCTATATGCTGAAAAATACAAATACAATCTCCATCGAAGAGTTAGAACAGTATAGGTTAACAAATATACACCATTCTGGACATGTCTTGATTCATCACATTGTTTTTTGTTTTATTTTGTTTTTGTGAGTAGTGTTTCACATTGGAGACCAGATCATTGATTTTTTTTAGTGGGTCACCTTTCCTCTTACAGTAGAGGTATTTGCTATAATCTGTAGGGACTACACTATAGGGTTACAACATCATCTTCTGTTTAACTGGTGTTCAGGCTCTATCCCCAGTCCTCCTTTAGAGCACTGCCTTCAATAGCAGTCACTATCTTCGTATATATGTGCTAGAAAACTAGTGTTAATCTGCTTAGAAACAATTGCCTTTTATGTGGTAATCATTTTAGAAAGCAATGGAATATTGATAGTACTTCATTTACTAATATATTAGTTATTGTGAGTTTGGGAGGAGAGAAAAAGATAAAGAAGGGAAAACTCCATAGAACAAGTAATTAGTAAGGGAATGATGTGGAGAAAGGACTGCAGCATGAGTAGAAGGTGGAGCTGTAGGAGCAAAAAAAAAAGTCAGGTGATGTGATAGTTAATCTATGGTGGTCAACTTGACAGGATTTAGAATCAACATGGAAACAAATTTCTTGTGTCTATGAGAGATTTTGTAAATTAGATTAGTTGAGGTGGAAGTAGCCACCCTACTTCCCAGGGGCTGGTTTCCTGAGCTGCATAAAAGAGAGAAACCTAGCTGAGTATTCAGCATTCATAGTTCCCTACTTCTTCTGTGCTAATAATGTAAGGATGTGAGCTGGCTTCCTATTCCTATCAAAGGTACTCTGCCATTATGGGCTTCCCCTTGAAACTGTGAGCCCAAAATAAACTCTTTCCTTCTTTAACATGCTTCTGGTTAGATATTTTAAAGTCCCAACAATGAGAAAGTAACTGACACAGGGGAGAATGAGCGAATTTTGGCTGAAGGTAATGTAAAGAAAGAGGTGAAGATATGCTGAGAGATAATGTTTAATATTCCTCTTACTCAGGAGGCTGAGGCCCAGAGTCCCTGCAAGCAAGAACAGACTGTGTGCTTTGGAGAGGAAAATGTAGAGGGATAGAGGAGGGAGGAAAAAAGAAAAGGAAAACTTTAAATGGAAAGGAAAATAGAGGAGGGAGAAAAAAGGAAAAAGAAAACTTAAATGAAATAAGAAACATCACTAACAAAACATAAACAAAGTGCACACACACACACACACACACACACACACACTTGAAGCAATAGAGGGTAAGAGCAGATTAGAAGGAGAGTGGGCTCTCTAAGATGAAAATAGTTGTTAGAGACAGAATAAGTACAGAGAACAAACAGGCTGGGTAGAGATTCAGGAATTAAAAAATGACCGACCTGATACAGGCTTTTTCCCCTCAACTTCTTCACTGCCTAGAATGGTGGCTGCTCCACTGGGTCATTCTCTCTTCCCATAGATGGGCAGTTCCCTTCTACCTTCATAGTCTTATTCTGTGATCAGGTTCCTGAACAGAGTTGCAAGCATCCCATTCTCTGGAGCTAAGTCCAATGTGTGGGTAGTTTGATGCTTATTCTTGTGGAAGAGTTCTCTTGTTGCAGTTTTAATCCATTTCTGTGATGTCCAGAGTAGTACCTTTCTCCTCTGAACTATGGAATAATAAAGCAGGGAAGATTGTATGATTGGGAATCTCTTATTTAAAAACTTCCAAACCCTTTATCTGGTTCTTGCCTGCACTTCCCTAGGGACCTTTCAACTCCAGATTTGCCTTTCCAGTAGGAACTGGACACTACCATCCCCAAGGAGTTTCTTCTGTGGCCACAAAGGACTATTGATATCTGCATAGCTGATTTTACAACCAAAACTTTAAAATCTAGAAGGGCTTGTAAGGGTGTATTTCAAGTCCTTAAAGACTACAATTGCCAACCCCTACTATGCCAGGGAAAACTATCAGTCACAAATGAAGGAGAAAAGACAACTTTTGATGACAAAAGTAGACTAAAAATTTATGAACAACAAGCCAGTTGTAAAGAGGGAGGAATATATTAAGAGTGAAGAGAAGGATTAACATACCTAAGAAGCAACATGGAAAATAAAAATGATGCTAGGATAGTTGTTAAGAAACTGGAGACTAAGAAAATACCAAACAGTACAAAATGAGAGGAAACAATCAATCTTTCAATAACACTGAATATAATGGTTTCAATTCCTCAACCAAAAGACACATACTTGCAGATTGGATTAGAAAATAGAATCATCTCTTGGTTATTTCCCAGAAAACCACCTTATTATGAAAACCAGGCACTACCTTACAGTAAAAGGATGACAAAACAAATTTCAAGTAAATGAGACCAGAAAACAAGCAGGCATAATTATTCTAATATCTGTCAAAATAGACTTCAAACTAAAAATAATCAGGAGAGATAAAGAAGGCCACTTTACATTGATTAAGGGAACAACTAACTTATCAAGAGGACATTGTAATTCCAAATATCTATAGACCAAACAAGGCACACCTAATTTCATAGATCAAATGATACTAGATATAAATTCAGAGATTAACCTCAACACAAAAATAGTTATTTCAAGAACCCTTTCTCACCAAAAGACAGCTCATCTCAACAAAAATCAACAAACATTGGAGATAAATGACATCATAGATCAAATGGACCCAGACACATTTACGGAACATTCTAACCAAATACTGCAGAATATGCATTCTCCTATCAGACCACAGAGAATAAAGTTAGAAAATTACAGAAAACACATAAACTCATGGAGATTAAGCAATACACTTTTGAATGACAAATGGTTCATTGAAGAAACATAAATAAATTCCTAGAACTAAATGAAAATGAGAACACAACATACCTAATGGGGTACAATGAAGGCAGCCATAAGAGGAGAGTTTATAGCTCCAAGGACCTACATTTAAAAAATCAGAGATGCCGGGCATGTTGGCGCACGCCTTTAATCCCAGTACTCGGGAGGCAGAGGTAGGAGGATCACCATGAGTTCAAGGCCACCCTGAGACTACATAGTGAATTCCAGGTCAGCCTGGACTAGAGTGAGACCCTACCTCAAAAAACCAAAAAAAAAAAAAATCGGAGATATTTCAAATAATAGCTTAAGATATAACTTAAGGCCTTAGAAAAACAAGACCAAATACAACCCAGATGCAGTATGTAGGAAGAAATAAGTAAGATCAGGGCAGAAATCAATGAAATAGATATGAAAAAAATGCAAAGAATCAGTGAAACACAAAGCTGGTTCTATGAAAAAAATAAGAGCACTGCAAAACCCTTAGCCATATTAACCAAAAAAAGGAGAAAGATCTAAATTGATAAAATTAGAGATGAAAAGAGACACATTACAACAGATGCCAACAAACTTTTTTTAAAAATAAGGATACACTTCAAAAATCTATATTCCATGAAAATGAGTGATGTAAGAGAAATGGCTGAATTTCTGCTTTGGACTGTGATGGGTATCTTTTCTGTCTGTCTTCATTACCCTTTCATAGGTTGTCTGACTTGCTGTAGAGGTAGCTCTCTTGCTCATCTCACCACATCCTCAAAGGTTTCCTTTGGTCCCTAGATGATGAGTTAGGGGGGTTCATCTCCTGCCTGGGAGTCAGACATCATCTCAGGTCCTGTTGGTGGAATTGGGTTGTCCATGGTTCTAGCTGCCTTCTGAAAAATGCAAACAGAATCTCCAATAGACAGTGAGGTTAAATGAGACAAACATTGTTAATTTGGTAAGATTCTAATGGTTGTGCCTGTCTGTAGGCCCATATTTAGTGGGGGCTTCCCCTTGGAATAGGTGTTCTTGGTCTCCTAAAGAATTTGCCTTGGATCCCAATTCCAGCTAAGAGTTCCTTGTCACTGAGTGGGATCTCTTAGCCAATCAGCAAGCTATTGATTACACACCTAGGTTAAGCATCGCTATTGCACAGACGAACACTTCTTGGCTTGCTGGTCTCTTCCATATAGCAGTGTCCTGTGCATTCTCATAATATTGGTCGGTACAAAACTACAGTTGTAGTCAACCTTCTCATTGATGTGACAAAGAACCCAACCAAAAGTGGCTGATGGAAGGAATGGGTTTATTTTGGCTTACAAACACAAGGGGAAGCTCCACAATTGCAGGAAAAAATGATGGCATGAACAGAGGGGTGGACACCAATTCCACCACAGCACTGCAAATAGTGGCAGGAAGGTGCATCAAACACTAGCAAGGGGAAGCTCTCTATAACCCCCATAAGTCTGCCCCAACAACACACCTCCAACAAGGTTCCAATTCCCAAACTGCTATCAGCTGGAGATCAAGCACTCAGAACACATATGTTTATGGGGGACACCTGGATCAAAGTATCACAACAACGAAAATAAGATCAATATTTTAAATACATTTATAAAAAAGAAACGTAATTTTAGACTGGAGAGATGGCTTAGTGGTTAAGGCACTTGCCTACAAAGGCTAACAACCTGGGTTCAGTTCCCCAGTACCCATGTAAAGCCAGATGCACAAAGTGGTGTATGCATCTAGAGTTCATTTGCAGCACTAGAGGTTCTGGTGTACCTATTCTCTCTCTCTCTCTCTCTCTGTCTCTCTCTCTCTCTCTCTCTCTCTCTGTCTCTCTCTCTCTTCTCTCTCTCTCTCTCTCTCTCTATCTCTATCTCTTTCTTCTTGCATCATGCCTGGCTAATGTGTGATCTTAATGTGGTCTTGAATTTGTTTTATAATAATTTTATTGAGATTTTTGCATTTGTGTTCATCAGGAAGATTGGTGCTCATATAGGTTTGATTCTCCAATATCCACATACTTCCAGATGCACATGCATCTGGAGTTCATTTGCAATAGCAAAAGTCCCTGATGCACCATACACACATATTCTCTCTCTAATAAATAAATATTTTAATATAATTTAAGAAGTGTAAAGTGTGAAATAAGGATCCCATTTGCTTTTTCTTGCGGCGAGCTCCTCGACCAGCGAGGTAGAACAACCACGACTCGAGGATCCTTCTCAAATCACACTTTAATGGAGAGCCTTTTGATTGAAGGGAGAGCAGGAAGCGAGGGGCCCGGAGCACTAGGAATGCAGCTGCTTATACAGGGACTAGGGACACGAGTTGCTTCTGGATTGGCTGACTTTAGCTCACCACCACCAGGCACCACGGGATTGGCTAAGGACCACCATTAGGCTTGTGCATGCGCAGAGCCAAAAGCACATTTTTCTCAAAGCATTGCTTAATATGGAGTTGTTTACCACTTTGCTGCTAGGAAGTGGGCGCCATCTTGTAATGGCGATTGTCCCAGCTCCCTGCATTTTCTGCTTATTAAAATCCAGTTTTTCTACTAGCACTTATTGACTAAGCAGTGTTTTCTCCACTTTGCATTCTTGGTACCTTTGTGCAACTGTACATTTCAAAATTGCTTAAAAAACATTAAAAGTAGTGTATTTGCCAAGATTCTCCGGAGAAACATAACAGGATTTCTTAGAGGACAAGTACATGAGATCACAAAGGCTAAAAAAAATCCCTTTATAGGCCACTGGCAAGCTGGCGAACCAAAGAAGACTCCAGCAAGAGGCAGAGAAGAGGGCAGTATGGGTTAATCCAAGAAGCCTTAGAAGCAGATGGTGAAGCTCTGAATCTGTGCAGGTCCTACAATCCAAAGCCAATGGATGCAGAGTCTGATGTCTCAGGGCAATAGATGCTTCTTCTATTTTCCCTTGTCATTTCTGTTGTATGCCAAATGTCCTCCACATTGAAAGGTGTAAACAATTATTGCCAGCTTTATCAAAAGCAGCTGGAACAACACAAGAGAAAAGGCATGGGGGGTCATTAGATCCTCACCTGTGATCTTAGGCGCCCCCTGCACCAGCTGTATACAATAATGCAAGAAGTTTTGTGACCTCAGGGGGAGATAGAGTTTATAGAGGGAAAAGATCAAGGAATGGTGTGCTCCAGTGAGGTGGTGTCTTTGGGGTCCCAAGCTCTGTAACCAAGCCCTCACCCTGAGGCTGAAGGGAGAGTATCCAAGGAATAATCATGACTCAGGAGCCCTATCAAAGGGGCTCCTTTGGGAACTCCCCATGCCTTTAAATAACCTTTCTCCATGCTCTGTAAATGATCCCAATAAAGTCAATGGTTCACCAAACTGGCCTTGTTGTAATTGTACTTTTGTCTGCCATCTGAGCTCCACTTAGGGTGAAGATGTGTGCTCCTGTCTCCCCAGGGGAAATGGGTCCCATGACAATCTCCAATTCTGCTAATGGATGTTGCCCTTCAACATTGCGAATGGCTCTTCTGCACTTAATTTACTGATTGGCCTGTCAGTCTTTTCTGGAAACACACTCCCAGACACGTATAGAAATAATGGTTTCCCAGTTCTCTAGACGTACCTGAATCTACACAAGTTGACATTCCAAATTAACCTTCACCATTAAATTCCATGTGCTTTTGCCATGAAATATATTTAGTATGGCAAATGATGGATTTGTTAATTAGTCTGATTTAACCATTCCACATTGTGAACACATAAAAAACTATTACAAGCATTCCATTTAGACACCTATTTGAAATAAAACTTAAAATAGTAAATAATTAAAATGTACTACTATGAAAAATTAAACAAAAACTCAAAAGGAGGATCAGAAATATCAGCAGACTGGATATGGTGGCATACTGATAATCCTAGCAATTTGAGAAGCTGAGACAGAGAGATTGCCTGAGCCCAGCAGTTGAAGGTGAGACCTCGTTTCTGCAAAAAATGAAAAGGTCAGAAGTAAGTCTGAATGAAAACAATAAAAGAAATGCTGGCAAATTTTAGAAATATCTATTACAGGTAGTGTCTGATTTTTAGATCCCACTTATAGTAAAAATAAAATTAATATATTTCTAGGCATTTTCAAATATCATAAGTTGTTGCCGACCTTCTCCTCGCTTGTTCCTTGCTTCAGTCTGGGAAAAAAATGACAAAAAAATTATAAAACTGACTTAAAGCACTTTATTTTAACACCACTTATATCAATAGTAATAAACTGAGAGCTTTTATCTAAAATAGGCCTTTTAAACAAAATATTTATTTCTTTGCTAGGAGGGGGAGAGAAAGAGAGAGAGGGAGAGAGAGAGAGAGAGAGAGAGAGAGCGAGAGAGAGAGAGAGAAGAAAGACAAACAGAGAGAATGGGTGTTCCAGGGCTTCCAAAAGCTGCAAATGAACTCCAATACATATGCCACTTTGTGTATCTCGGTTTACATGAGTACTAGGGAATCAAACTCTGATTGTTAGGCTCTGAAGGCTATTGCCTTAACCCCTGAACCATCTCTCCAGCCCACACAGAGCTTTTTAATCATGGTATTATTGGCAATTTGATGGGAATATTCCAGAGCACTTTTCAGTGCAATACACAGCATCATGGGTCTCTGCCCACAAGATACTTATAACACTCTCACTGAAAGTGTTTCCAGACATTTATAAATACTTCAGGAAGAATGGGTTTATTCCTTTTCTATTTACTTCCTTTAAGGACTAGAAAATTTTGGAAGGGTTAAGCTGATCTAACACATGAAATGACCCAGAATTGGGGTCTGTTGGAAATAGGTCAAATAAGAAACACTTTCTCCCAGATCTACTCTGATTTCCACTGTGACCTTGGGTATGTTTCTAAACCTCTCTTTAACTTTTCTTCAAAGTGGGAAGAATACTGTCACCTGGCACACTAGCTCATTGGAATAATCAAAAGAAATATAATAATAATTATTTTCTCTTTAATTTTGGAAACTGCTGCTATTAATAATCACCATTCCCATTTATGTGGGAGTTAATTTCAGGTCTGTATTGTCTCTTTGCATTTCCTTTGGGAGCTCCTCACTCTTTAGCTGAGTCATTATTATCAAACTCTCTATTGTTCATAGTTGATTTGTTTGGAAAACTTAGCCTTAGGAAGAGACTTAGACTAAAACATGAAAAAGGTCTGCAAAGGACCTACAGATATGTTTTGCAAAATAAAGTCCTCAAAATGATTCCTGTGGTTTACAAATTATTTGTTTTCAGACCTTGCACCATCCTGTGTCATGTAGACCAGTCTAAGCAGTCAAGTAAAGGTTACTGAAAAACTAAATAACCAATTTTGGACATGTCAAATGAGCTTAATGTTTCTGAGTTTCTCCACATCACCAGGGATTACAGGGCCCAAATTAGGTCAGATAGGGACAGGAAGGCACTGATACAGACAAGACTGGCTGGTATCAGTAGTCAAAAGTGAAAGTTAAGGATCTGACATTCAAACAGAAAATTAAAGGGCATACATTAATTAAAAATAAAAACCAAGGGCTCTGGAGACTAAGTAGGTATAAGCATCACAATAACCCCCTCAGCTGCATTACAATGTCACTGAATAATAATTGACATTCCTAATAATGACTCTGACATTTTTAAAAATGCTACTTTCTGTTCAGCATGTTCTATTTACAAAATTCAGTGTAGTGTGTAAGGGATTCGAGCAAGATTTCATTTGTAGACATAAAATGTGATTTGTACAGCACCTTGGAAATTATCTAATCTGTTTTCTAGATGAAGAAAATCAGTCTAAGAAAGGTACACTTACCCAAGGTCAGGCGTCAGAGATGCAAAACTAAAATAAAAGCGTCAGTTCTCAGACTAGATGGCGATTGGTTCTTCCACTATTATGCATTTTCATAAATGTAAATTGACACTTGAAATTTATTGACATTGACAAGTTTAATATTTAACCACTCAAAGTTTCCCTCACTAGGTTACTTTTATTCAACTGATACTAACTGACCTTCGTGTTTTCAAAGTCACACAATAGATCTGTTGGATGTGTCAAAGCAGGGTGAATGTCCTTGACTCAAGTGACTTCCATTTCTAGAAAGGAAGGGGAGATTTATATGCAATAACTCAGAGGGATATAAAACTTTGTAAGTGCTATTTTTGGCAGGCATAACAACTCTACATGTTCATTTTGGGAATTGAAAGAGAGGACAGCAACCCATAATAGGTGATCAAGCAAACTAGGCAGTAACAGATAGATGTAGAGTGCTCACTGAGCATGCATGAGGCCTGAGGCCCTGGGTTCAATCCCTAGTACTGAAAAGAAGAAAAAAAGAGAGAAAAGCAAACACTATGACATAGTAGAAAGTTTGGTAAGTTTTCCCAAATCATTCAATAAGGCAGATCATTAAAAATATAAGATGTTTATAAAAATTACTGGTACAGGAAATATTAAAACCCAACCCTTTCCTGAAACATTTTAAATTGAATGGATGGAAGAATAAGGAAAATGTCTCATCTGCCGTAGACCTGCACTCACTGTAGAAACAGAATGCATCCTGCACCTGTTAGCTTAAAATTTTCTAGTAACCCTGTTATGAAATAAAATTATTATATAATCCACCACCCTAGGACCACCACTTCCACTGCTCAAAGCCACTGAAACCCCTGGTATACATCTCTAGTCATCTCCACACCTGTATAGATACTAGAATGACTATACCCTCAAAGGGTCTTGTTGTTAGAGTAAAATTAAAATTAGAATAAAAATAGAAAATCTCAAGGCAAGAGGGAGCTAATTATTAATAAAAGGAAGTAGAAAAGTAAAATATCTACCCCAGAATGGAATGTTGGTATTCGCCTCTCCCACCTCACCCTGCTCCTATAATCTTGCCTTTGTTTCCCTGTAATCTTGCATCTGTGGTTAAGCATGGTAAATACTGAGAATGGCCTGGCCGATGGGTTCTACAGATATAGAAAGAAAGTGCAGATGCTCTGGTTAATGGAAAAACCTGTAAAAATTCCCCGAGTTGTGATGTATGTTTGTACTTCTTTAAAAGACCTGCTAGGACTTACCTCATGGCTCAATTGCCTCTGTCCTGCCTGAGGATATGAGAGGGATTAGGAGAAAAGACCCTCCCATAGGTAGATAGGAATGTGGCCTCAGACAGATGACCTCATGGTAATACGATATTCCCAGGCCAAGGTTTGCCACTCCCTCCCCCAAGGAAATCCTTAAAAGTCCGTGCTCCCCGGGCTTCGGCTCTTCTTCTGTCTGGACGGCGGGCTGGGAGGCGCTCGAAACCAGGCTGGTGAGTTACCTCTCCCCCTTCCCTGATCTCGGTACCGAGATCAGGGAGGGGGGGAGGGGGAAGGGAAAATTTCTTCAACATGTGTGCTACTTCTTTTCTTTACTTTTTGGTGAATTTATGCGCTTTCTGTATGTTTTTATGATTTGCTGGGTGATTTTATGCACTTCCCTGTAAACTCACAGACCACGCGGCGGCTGGTCGACCTTTACATCCCATTTTTTCTTTTCCCAATTAATTAAGTTCAGAATAAATGTGTAATTAAGAATTATCCTGGTCCCTGTGTATAATTCTTTGTACATTGGAGGACACGAACTCGGAGGAGGGGGAAGGGAGGATTCCAAAATGCTCTCTCTCTCCCCCCGCGTTGCTTACAGATATTATCGGCAACCCGTATCAGATACGCATTGAGCCCCGAGCATGCTTGGTAATTTTTAATAAAACCCTTTGCGTGTTGCATAGGAGAATTGGTTGGAGTCTTCTTTTGAGTCAGGGGTCCTAACACTGTGATCTGGCCAACACATGCACTAAGCCCAAAGTTTTGAGCTGTAGTTGAAGAAGATATATATGGATAGATAATAGATAGATAGATGATAGATTGATAATATAGCTATAGGTATAGATGATTCAGATATAGATATAGATATATTAGAAAGCTTCACAGACAATTTATAGAAGAAAGGAATTTATTTCACGTTTACAGATTGGGCGGGTCCATCAGTGGTGGAAGAAGCTGACACCCTTTCATAAATCCAAGCAGAGAGAAAAATCACCACCATCCAGCAAAAGGCCCAAAGCAACAAAAACAATGGAACTGAACCTGCAGCAACCAGGACCTCTCAGAGCTTAGACTACATACCTTTGTAAGTGCTATGTTGGCAGGCACTGAAATTCAGATCCATGTCTAAATGAACCTTTGGTCTGGACCCCAGGATCCACTCCCAATAACACCTCTTTCTGCCAGGTGGCTGGAAACCAACATTACAAGTTTTAATAAAACACTGGAGTCTAGGGGGGAACATACATTCAAACTACCAAATGGTACCCAACTGGTACCAAAGTCAACATAACCTACCAAACCAAGATACTAAAATACATCTTTAGGAGAAAGCCTCTTACTATAAAAGGCATGTTATAAAATTGGAACAGACAACTGATCTACCAGATGCACAACATCAATATAGGAATTCAAAAAATATGGGAAACTAAGCCACCATGATACTTCCAAAGGAACACAATAATGGACTAGCAGCAAACCTCAAATGAAAAGATATTATCAAAATACTTGACAAGAAAAAAAGACATCAAAGTAGAAGAGGGGCAAGTTGGGAAGAAGAAGGGTTCAGTGGATGAGGAAAAAGAGTCAAAAAGGTAATAGGAGGAAATTATTATCAAAATATATAATGTGCATATATAAAACTGTCAATAAAAATTAAAAGAGAATACAAAAATAGTATTTTGTTAAATTATTTATTGTATGAATGAAAACCTCTTCAAACATATAGAAATTATGAAAAAGGAACCACACAGAATTTTGAAGACTGAAGAATTCAATCCTACAAGAATGGTTTAAAGAATTTCTACTTTTTAGGAAATAAAGAATGATAATGTAATGGAAGATTAGGCTATTACTAAAAATACTACTGAAGGCATATTACTCAAATTTGGAAGATTAAGGGGACAGAGACAGCAACTGATTGAGGTCTGAGATAAGAGAGGTCTGAGACTGCTTAATGTCACTCCTTTGTCTAGGTCTATGGGGGTTGTCTGTACTTCCAGAAACCATTGAAACCAAATGCAACTTGTGACTTAACCTGCTTTTGTTAACTGGCCCAGCCATTTTGGGCTGTAAATTCTACAAGCTTTGATCAAGAAGGAAGGTAGGGGAGGAGATGAGAACAGAGGCATATTTACATTTCTCTGGAACCCATTTTAAACTTTGAGCTTTCTGTGTTCTATCTAATTTGTTAATTTACATGCATGATGTCATATACACATCTCTGTACCCTAAAAAACTCCTTTGTCAAATGGGGTGTGGTGCCAAATCTTCATCTATGCTTGGCCCACCATAAATTCCTAAATTTGTGAATTCGTAATACCAATAAAAGGAAACTCCACTCTCTTCTTGCTGAAATGGCTTTGTCTGTTTGCCAAGGGAATTTTCTACAACAATAATTATCATGACTAAAATATGTGAAAGAACAAAACTCAACAGATGTACAAATAAAAGAACCAAAGCCTCTTATTATGGGAATGACAAAAACATAAAAATTAATAATAAGATAGAATGGCACAAAGAATACAGAAAACAGAATAAAAAGAACAAAATGGCAGGAGTAAATTAAATCCCCCAATCAAAAAATATGGAGTGACTGGAACAAAAGATATGAAAAATACAAAGTTTGTCACAAAAAAGTGAGAATATTTAAAGTGTGGCTCAGAGATTGCAGTCACTTAGGCTGTAATTGTCAAAGAAATCACCACCTTTAAGGATAAACCAATTGATCAGCACTGAGACAATAGGAGAGATACCCTGAGGATAAGACCCAACCCATCAAAGGCTCAAGCTAGGAAGAATGTAAATTCCTTTGAAAGGAAAAGGCCTGAAGGAAGAATCTGAAGGAGGTCTCTGCTTGCCAAGGTCAGCATGCAAACTCTAAAACTGAAGTTCAAGGCCAGATGTCATCCATAGCTGGTAACATAACTTGGCAGCATTATCCTAAAGGTACTGATTTTGGAATAATAAAAAAATGCAAGATGGGGCTGAGGAGATGGCTCAACAATTAAATGCACTTTCTAACAAGGCCTGATGGCACAAGTTTGATTCCCCTGTTCCCACATAAAGCCAAATACCCAAAGTGGGGCATGCATCTGGAGTATATTTTCGGTGGCAAGAGGCCATGGAGTACCCATGAACACACACACACACACACTAGAAATTGAGGCCAAGAGGCTGGGTTTGGTGGTGAATGCATTTAGCCCCAGCACTAGGTGTAAGGTCGGAATTCAGGCTCCACCCTGATCCTCTTCCCCAACCAGCCTCAAGAGAAACATCAACAAGAGTCAAAGATAAAGACTTCCCCCCTAAACAAGAGCCACACCTGGCCCGAGGGACTGTCCTTCCCGATCCTTACTGATCCTGAGAGCATGTGACCACCTGAGCCCTCCACCCAACCTCATGTGACCACCTGGACACCAACCCGAACATTTTTCCCCTTAAAAACCCTGATCTAAACCTGCCTCATGCGCT
>PVHP010045757.1:0-13510 GCA_004024765.1 Zapus hudsonius | reverse complement strand
CACTGGAGGCAAGTGCCTTACCCTCTGAGCCATCTCTCCAGCCCTGTACTCTTTTTTTTAAATATTTTATTTATTAATTTTCAAGCAGAGATACAGAGAGAGAAAGAGAGACAGAGACAGACAGAAAACGCATACCAGGGTCACCACCTTGTGGGTCTGGCTTATGTGGGACCTGGAGAATTGAACCCGGGGCCTTAGGCACTGGAGGCAAGTGCCTTAACCGCTGAGCCATCTCTCCAGCCCTTAAAAAACATTTTATATATTTATTTACAGAGGGGGGGAGAGAGAAGAGAGACACACAGAGAGAATGTGCCAGAGCCTCCAACTGCTGCAAAGGAACTCCAGATGCGTGTGACACTTTGTGCATCTGGCTTTACGTAGGTACTGGAGAATTGAATCCCGGTCATCAGGCTTTGCAGGCAAGCGCCTTAACTGCTGAGCCATCTCGCCAGCCCATGAATAAATTTTTATTGGTGCTGTTTATACATGTATATTTTGATATTGGATGCTTCAATTACTTTTTGGTAATGTAGCCGTTTTTCCAATATTAATTCTGACAATCGATTAGAAGGGGAGCCTTCCGTCTTCTAGTGTCTTCTTCAATTTCTTTCTCCAATGTCTGAAACTTTCTGTGGGAGAGTCTTTAAACTCCTTGGTAATCTTAAAGGGACACCTTTGCTGTAGCCCTTGAAGCCCTCCCAAGGCTATATAAGATGAGCATAGACACCCATGTCCTCTCTCTTCCCTTGCTGGCTGCCACTATTCTGGAAACACGATCTAGTGAGCAGACAACTTTCTGACATCGTGACATGATGTTATGATCCACAAATGTGCTGGGCCACACCCACAGCTATCCTGGGTCTTCCCACCTCCAATAACCATTAGCCCAGGGGCCACAGGCTGAGCATACCTGATTCCAGGTCTAAAAGGAAACTCTTGCTGTGGTGTGACATGGCCATCTCCACCAGGAAGCAGAGCAATTTTGCTGACATGCACAAGACCTTGCCAATCATGGCAACACAGAAGAACAGCCACGGCTGGGTCTCTGGGAATGGTGATGGAGCTTTGACATTCCTTAACATGGGCGAAGGGAGGTGGGTCACTGGAGCCTCGTCTGGGATTCTGGTCACCACTCCCTCCCGCCGCAGCTGTATCTGTGGCCTTGGGGAGCGCTGCAGGAAACGAAAGGCAGATGACTGGCTGGACGTTGGTCTTCAGTGGTCTGGATGCTTGTGAGTTGGCTGTACTGAGGGGAAGACCTTTTGGTGCTGTAGCTACCCAAGTTTCCCCTAATCACTCATTGGTTCACTAACCTGGACTTGGATGGAATCCTTTCTACCAGTGCCCTGTTTCTGTGGGGAGAGGAGATATTTCTTTACGTCTTCCAAGAAAAAGTCCTCCAGTCAGTGGAGCCTGAGCAGGGACCAATGGAATCAGAGATAAGTGGGCATCAAGTAACTGTCTTTCTCTGTGTTGCACGCCTCCTGCTTTTGGTGACTCTTGAACGGCCCCATACAGCTGTCTGCCCACACGGAACTTGCCCACGTAGAGGAAGACTCATGATGTCATCCTTCAATTTGGTCTCTGACAACAGGAAAACTAGATCATAGACAAGATGCTGGCTGACTCTTTCGTATGGCTGGGCAGGAGTTGTACAAGGGAAAGCAGACAGCAGGGCCTGTCTGGGTCACTCTAATGTAAACGAGACCGATTTGTGTCAGTTGAAGCTTCTAAGACACAATTAACACTAAGCCAGACGCTACACGCGGGAGCTCCTGAAAGGCATCCGAGCTTGAACCTCAGTTCACTGAAGGGGTGAATAAAAGCTGGGACCAGATGATCCCCACTGTGCCTCCTGCTGTGGAGGATGGGGATCTCGTGGGGTACCTCCCGCTGAGGTAACCATGGTTGCAGGAAGGTGAGAGGCTGCTCTGGTTGCAGGGTCACTGGAGGTGGCAGACTGAATTCTGAATTTGTTGCCCCCCCATTAATGTGATGCTGAAGCCGAGTGTGCCTCCCTGCATGGCTCCTCCACTCTGAAAGCCAGCTTTATCAAAAGCATCCGAGAGACGAGAGACGATTCAGGAGAGGAGTATGGGGTGGGTCATCAGACCCCCTCCTGAGATCTCAGGCACCTCCTGTGCCAGCTGTATGCAGGATGCTCAAGGTCTTGTGGCCTCAGGGGAGATAAGAGTGTGTGGAGGGTGAAAGGTGCTGCTTTGGGGGTCTCATGCTCTGCGAGTAAGCCTCACAGAGCCCAAGAGAAGGGCTGCCATGCTGAGCTCCTCCTGAGCAGCTGTGGCGAGGTCATTCTCCAGGATGGGATGAGAATTCTTGGCAACGCAGCTACTCTGGGGTCCCCATGCTCTGTAAGAAAGCCCTCACCTGGGGCTGGAGAGATGGCTCAGCGGTTAAGGCACTTGCCTCCAGTGCCTAGGCCCTGGGTTCAATTCCCCAGGACCCACATGGGCCAGACCCACAAGGTGGTGACCTGGTGCTCTCTCTCTTCTCTCTCTCTCTGTATCTTTCTGCTTGAAAATGAATAAATAAAATATTTTAAAAAAGAAAGCCTTCACCTGGAGCTGAGGGAGAAGAACCCAAGGAGTAATCTTGACCCAGGGACCCCCATCAAGGCAGTATCTTTGGCGGGGGTCTCTGTAAGTTACCCCAATAAACTCATCGGTTCACCAAAATCGGTATTGAAGCAATTGCACTTTAGTTGACCATCTGAGCCCTATCAGGGTGAAGATGTGTGTTCATGTCTCCTCAGGGGAAAAGTTTTCTGGAATGTTCCAAAGCACTGGGCAACAGGCAGCAGGAGCTGGACGGAAAGAAAAGAATACAGGTGGAAAATGCACTCTGGAGAGATGGAGACAGCTCTCACCACAGACAACAGGCTTGGGTTTGAAGCTAAGAAGCCGAGTTAGACGGAAAGTCCGGGAGAATGAGACGGAGTCTAGAAATAGACCGACACATATGACCAAGGGAGGCAGCGTCAACAGGTGGTGTCAAGCCAACAGGAAATTAAAAATATAAGAGAACCGTTACCTCAGAGAACATGCACAAATCAAGCTTATACCTAAATATGAAAGATGAGTCCAGAAAGCATTTGGAAGAATACACAGGGCCTGGAGAGATGGCTCAGTGTGTAAGGTACTTGCCTACAGAGCTTAACGACCTGAGTTAGATTCCCCAGTACCCAGGTAAAGGTAAAGCCAGATGTACAAAATGGCACATGCATCTGGAGCCCCTTTGCAGCAGCTGGAGGCCCTGGTGTGCCCGTTTTCTCTGTCTGTCTCTCTTCTATCTTTCTCTGCTTGCAAATAAATAAATTAATTAAAAAAGAATATATAGGAGCCTATCTTTGTGACAGGCAAGGATATACCAACAAGACATAGAAATTTAACTTGCAAACTAACTTAGTCAATTAGACTCTAACAAATTAATAGACACCGTTCTTCAAATTGTTTTGGCTTGGGGAAGGACCAAGACAAACCACGGAACCTTGCCAGACAGATTTCTGACAAGCCCTCAGGTCGGAGTGTAAAGGCTTCTTGCACATCGCTAAGGAAAAAGGCAGACAGTCATGAAAATGGGGAGAAGGCTCAGCAGGTAAAAGCATTTTCTACTTAAGCAGGAGAGCCTCTTTGGCCCGAGACGTCTTAGAACCCATGTTTAAAGGATGAGCATGGCCACACATGTCTGTAACCCCAGTTCAGGGCGCAGGGGAAGACCAGAGAGTCACTGATATTCAGCAGCTCTGGGTTGAAGGAGAGACAGAATCTCAAGGAAAGAAATATAGGAATGGGCAAGAAGAGGGCACGTGCATGCACATGGGACACACACACACACACACACACACACACACACACACACACACACACACACAGCAGAAAGATACTAAACTTCACCATCCTCAGGAAAATGAACATAAAATGACAAGGTAATACACCCACCTGCACCAGCATGGCCTGTCCGAGAAAGACCAACGTCAGGTTTGGGGGCCGGAACCGGAAGCCTCTCACTATTTGTTGGGGTGCAGGTATCTATTAGTATCACCACTTCTGAAAACCCCTTGCCAAGGAATTTTGACCACTGAGGCCAAATGCTGTGACCTGTCAATTTCATCCTGTGTGCCCGGTGGAGTGAGGGCTGCCAGCTCCTGTTCAGCGCCCTTCCCAGCTTGGGAGAGTCTCTGCTGTGCTTTCTGCTTTATTTTCCTAAAGTAAATTTTTCCTAACCCCAAAAGCAAACAAAAAAAAAAAAAAGAAAAGAAAGAAGGCAGCTCTGGGTTGAGCTGAGTGAGAGGCTCCATCTCAAGGAAACAGGTGAGAGAGTGAAAAGGAGGGCTTCCAATAGGGTGTTGCACATCTGCACACACACACACACACTCAAATCCTGCTGGGAAGAGGTATATATTCATATATTAGCTGCCGGGCACTGACCTGGGTGCTGGTAACAGGGGCCTCCCTGAATGGCACACACAGGCACTGACTATCCCGGGTCCCAGGCCCGTATCAGGGAGGTAGTGTTTGGTTAAGGCTGTGTGATCATTCTCTTGGTGGTAATGATGTCTTGTTTTCATTTGCACCTTCTAATTATGAGTGCCATCAGCATTTTCTCATGCCTTTATGACATTTGTGTTCTGCAAACTGCCTGTGGGTCTCTCTGGCATGTGTTTTGGGGCTGTCTGTTCTTTGGGGACACGCAGGAGCTCTGTTTCCTGGACATCCCCCCATTGGCATGCTCCAAAGTCCTCCCGTGAGTCCACGGGTCTGTCAGGCTCCCTTTCTGCCCTCGCCTCTGGATCCTCGAAGGCTGTCTTCTGATTCTCAAGGTAGGATGACCGTCTCCATCCTGAAGTTTAAAAACAAAATTATCTTACATTTTGTTTTAGCACTTTGAGAGCTTTCATAGTTCTAACCTTTACTTCTTCATTTCTCCAGGGTTTAATTTTATGTTTGATATGAGGAGAGATTTAATTTTATTTTTTTCCAGACAGGGAACAAATTATCCCCAGACCATGTACTGATAGTCAGCTCATCTTTCCTGCTGATTTAAAATACGCCATTATTAGTTTCTAAATTCCGTTTCTCTGTTTTAATTCTCTTCTTCTGACCTTTTGGGGTATTCCCACCTAGCACTATAGTTTTTTGGAAAGTATATTTTTATTCCTAGAAGGCCAAAAACCTTTCTTGAAATCTTTCAAACTGTCTTGGCTCTGTTTATGTATTACAGCTTTAGAATCGGCTTGATGTCACAGGGTTCCTACCGTTTGAGGACCAGTGACTTGGAGAGAGGGCGAGTCTTCTCACCCGGGGACACAGGGGTCTCTGTGTCCTCACAAGAATTTGGGGGAGTTGGGATGAGAGCTGCAGGGAGCACAGAGCACCTTGGGCCCATAGGAGGGCTTCCTTCTTGGAAGTCATGAGTGGGCTCCCTTGGAGACCGTGGAGGAGTGAATGAAGCAGAGCTGAGGGCCAGAGGGGACAGCAGTGCACAGGGAGTCATGGAGGAGCCATGGTCTGCAGGGCCGGGTGATGTCACCAGGCAGGGTTGGCTGTCCATTCACCTAAGCCGCAGCACATGGCACTCACACCCTGCGGTCACCTTGCACTCTGGCATGGCTTTAGTGAAAGAGAAGGGTCGTCGCTAGAAACGCTGGATTTCTTTCTGCAGCCAATGGAGAACTGGGGCCTTGAAGTCCTGATCCCAACATTTCCTGGGACAGGAAGGACACCGACTCACAGAGCCAGAGGCCATCTCAGCCCGGAGGGACCTCAGAGACCACCAGTTCTGTCACTTCATGTGGAAAGGGAGGAAAGTCATGGTGACAGCACAGAGGCCACCAGGGATCATCAAAGCCCAGAGCTGGCTCTTGAGAACCATGAAGGAAACGAGTAAATTCTTACTGAGATGCATGGGGACAGGGGACAGGAAGCTCTGCTGTGGCCCTCAGGATCCTTAGTGGGACATGAAGAGGTCACTTGGCACACATTAATGGATTTAGCAATGTGAACAAGCTATAAAACAGCTCACCGAAGACTCAAGACGAAATGAGATATCCAAGGAGCCCCCAGTCTCTTAAAAAGCAACTGTCTTAAACACTGTGTGGTTCTGGGTACAAGGGCAGAAACAGATGAGCAGAAGTCACACGGGTGTCCAGAAAAGACCCACATACACACACACACCTCACTTTTGACAAGATACTGATACAATTCAATAGAATGGAAAATACTTTTAATTTTGTCCTTACATGTGTACACATGCGTGCTGTGCGGGCATTCGTGCAGTGCGTTTATGTGTGTGTGCCACATATGATGTACATGCATGTAGAAGCCCGAGGACAACCTTGGGTGTCATCCTCAGGACAGTCAACCACCTCAGTATGAGCAGGCTCTCTCACGGCCTAGAGCCCTCCATGGGGCTAGCCTGGTTATCCAGCGAGCTCCAGGGCTCCTACTGTCTGGGCTTCTCCAGTGATGGGATCACAGGAGTGGGTCACCAAGCTTGGCATTTATGTGGGGACTGGGGATTGAACTCAGGTCCTTATGCTTGCAAGGCACATTATCCACTGAGCTATCTCCAATCCCCAAAGGGAAATATTTTATAAAGCATTTATATGGGGAAAAAACCCTCATGACTTTCTTAGTACCATACAAAAATATTTGAGATAAAATCTCCATAAAACCAATCATTAAGCCTAAACCTATACAACTTCTAAAAAAAGGAAACCAGAAAAACCTTCCAATATTGGGATAGGCAAACATTCTCAAACAGAACATATGTGGGCATGCACACAGACACACCCACAGACACACACACACAGAGACACACACACAGCCACACAGACACAGATACACACACAGACACACACAGAGACACACACACACACATAGGCACACAGACACAGATACACACAGACACAGACACACACTCACACACACCACACACAGGCACAAAGATAGACACACACACACAGACAAACAAAGACACATGGAGACACACACACAGAGACACAGACACAGATACACACAGACAGACACACAAAGACACATGGAGACACACACACAGAGACACACACAGACACACACAGGCACACAGACACAGACACATACACACACACACAGAAACAACAAAAGAAAAAAGAAATTAGACTTCAAAAAAATTTTTAAATTTGCTGATTAAAGGTTACCATGATGTGAGAGGTCCTAGTTTTGATCCTAGTATTAAAAAAATACAAAATGGAAAAAAGTGAAGACGTGTACTACAGAGTGGGATAAACTATTCAGTGTATACGCCACACACAGGGGCTGGGGTGACGGCTCATGGGTGAGAACACTTCCTGTGCAAACACAGGAACTTGGGTCCCACCCTGTCCCCAGCACCCATGTAGAAAGCCAAGTGTGGCTGCACAGGCCTGAAACCCCAGGGCCGAGTGGCAGAGACGGGAGGATCACTGGGGCTCGATGGTCAGCCAGCCTAACGGAAAACCAGCCCAGCTCCAACTCCAGGGAGAAGAAATAGAGAGTAAGCACCACTTCTGGCCTTTGCACAGGTGCACACGGGACATACACGTCTGCATACATGTGCAAGCCCCACATACATTGATAGTCCCATGTAGGTACACACACAGGACACACCCATCAACAAGAACAAGGCTAATAGCACTTTGGGGCTGGGGCCAAGGGCCCATGCCAGGGCCTGCTTTAGCACTAAGGCTCACGGGAGTGACAAGTGCAAGGCCTGCTGCTCCCATCCAATGCCCCTGACCTTGACAATTTTGTCCCCTGCACCTTTGGGAACAGTGAACTTCACATAGGATGACTGTTGCAGTCAGCTACATGCCGTTGGGATGAATCTCCAAACCAGGCACAGTTTATGGGAGGAAAGGATTTATTGAAGCTACAGATCCAGGGGAAGTTCACAGTGGTGAAAGTGGCTCTCCCCTTTCACAGGTCCAAGCAGAGAGCAAAACCCATCGACAACACCACACACAGAACAGCAAACAGGCAGGAAGGCCAAGGAGAGAATGTCCTCCCCTTTATATAATTTAGGGTGGGGTCTTGCAACCTTTTCCAAGATTTAATGGCTTCTTAAATCTCTGGAATTTCCTTCCTGCCCTGCCCACACAGAAAAGGATGTTTAGTTCTAGCTTCTTTGAGCTTCTTTACATCCTGCCCCTTACTGAGAGGCTGCCTTCCTGTGAACAACCTCAGAGACCCACCCAAAGGTAATTAAAAAGATCCAGTTGACAACAAAACCCACCCATCAAAATGACCCTAGAATGAAAGCATCTACACAGAGAGGAGGGAAGACCTCTCAGTGCACAACAGGCCTGGGATGGAGGTGTGTTTCAACCTGAGCTGCTCCTTGCACCCCTGGGTGCTCCCCAGAGAAACAACAGCACTCATGCTTCCTGGGGGTCCACACCTCTCTGAATACTCCCTGGCACATGGAGTGAGGGAATGTTTGCCCTCTCCTACACACCCAGCAAGTTCCAAGCAAGCTAAGGCCCTTGCAGTAGCCCGTCCTCAGCTGTCCAGAAACTCTGAGGCTGTCCAGGGGTTTGTCCAAAGATGATGCTTATGTCCTCACCATCCCCAGCTGCTTCATGGTGGCCCCTTTGAGCCTCCCGTCATGACCCTGAAAGCCACTGTATTCTGTGTATCCTATTCAAGAAGGACGGGACTCCTCAAATACCAAAATTGGCTTTTCTCCCTTTACTGAAATGGGTCGCATATAATGTTATTGTTTATTTGCTGGTTCGTTCATTTATTATTTAATTTATGTAAAGGGTCTTCCTGTGTTGTCCAGGCTGGCCTTGAACTCATGATCCCAAATGCTAGGATTATAGGTGTGAGCCACCACTCCTGGCCATATATAAGATTATTAAAAATATTCTATTTATTTATTTGTAAGCAGAGAGAGGGAGAGAGAGAGAGAGAGAGAGAGAGAGAGAGAGAGAGAGAGAGAGAGAGAGAGAGAGAGTATGGGCACACCAGGGCCTCTAGGCACTGTGAAGAGCTCCAGATGCATGCACCATTTTGTGCATCTGGTTTACATGGGTACTGGAGAATTGAACCCGGGTCCTTAGGCTATAGAGGCAAGTGCCTTAACCACTGTGCAATCTCTCCAGCACTGTATAAGATTTTTATATACAATTAGTGTAAGTCATAATATATATACATATTAATGTATATAGTAATATATATACATATTCATGTATATATATACACACACACTATATATATATATTATACTATATATAAAATGTAGTAAAAGTTAGTTGGGTTACTTAATGCACCACTTCCTCTGCTATGTCTCCTGAGTCCTGGCATGTGTAGAGAACATGACTCATCTCTTTGTACCTCAAGGTGCAATGTCCCCAAAGCTGTCCTTCGAGGAATGGCTGAGGTTTTGTCCAGGTAGTTGGGCAGGACTGAGGCCGGAAGCACCGCCAAGGTTGGGGCTCAAGCTGGGCCAAGGGGCAGAGACAAGCTCACACAGTGCTTTGCAGAGGAGGGCTGCCCGGTGCCCTCCTCACACTGTGAGTTCCCAGGCGGGTTTCTGTGCTTGGCATCCTCAGGATTTGCTCTCAGGCCCTACAGGAAGAGCAGGGCATGGGAGAAGCCTTGCCGCCAAGCCGCTCTGGCACTGGCCCAGCCTCTTCCAGTCCCTTTTGGCTGAGACTTGGTTCATGGAGAGTGTGTTGAAGGCAATAATGGGAGTGTGCCCCCTGACTGAAGGCGGGCGAGGGGGACACAGAAATCAGTTCAGAACAAAGCCATCTTTCCAGTTCCCTTAGCCTCTCTCCCAGGCCTTCCTAGTGATCAAACTTTTGGCCAACCCTTCTGAGGCGCCAGACCAGGGGCACTGTGGACCCAGCCCAGGGAGCTTAGGCTCACAGGCCAGCTCCCCTTTGCAGGACGGAGACCTCAGCTGTTGTCACCTCTAAGATGGGACGCTATGCTGGCTACAAGGGGCTGCTCTGAAAACAGGAGAAAGGCCATGCAGACTGTCAATTGCTGTGGTCAGGGACATCTGGCAGAGACCCCGCTGCCTCTACGGGGCCATCAGGGGCTTTAGACTACCTTCTGCTGAGGTCTGGCCCAAGAGGGAAAACTAAGAGAGAGACAGAGAAGCAAGAAATTAAATGGAGCGTTGGAATGGGTTTCTGAGGAATTTTGATTCCAAAGGCAGGTTTTATGGGCAGCTAAAGCGTCTCCTTGACAAAAATAAGTTTCTAACGAGGAGGGGCTAGAGCAACTCACGAAGCAGGTGCTGTAAATCACTGGTGACGTGGCTTCCGCCAGGGCCCTGCAGGCTGGCAGAGACGAGGAGGAAGACCAGGAGCAGACACCGAAGGCTGCTCTGGAGAGAAGTGCAGACCTCAGGCACCAGAGCCTGCCAGCAGGGGTTTATTACTGCTTTATAAATGCCAAGGGCATAGCGGCCTCAGAATGCTACTTGTGAATATAGAGGAGACAGGAGGGGGGAGTTCCTGAGAACCACACTCCCGGGTGTTCAGCAGTCAAAGGCGGGTGCTGGGACCTCTGGAAGGATGGCTGAGTGGGACCTCAGAACAAAGAAGGAGTCACAGCAAGAGGCAGCCCCTAAACAGAGCCTGGTGTGGGAGCAGCAGGTTGAGAAGTGGAGACATTTTTGAAGAGAAATACAGATTACCACTGTCCTGTTCAGATTGCAGCCTGTCCTACCCCAGGAGAACTCTGCCAGAAGAGGTTATTTTAGCACCTTGGGCTGCTGAAATGGAATTCCACACACCAGTCAAGGCACCTGCAGTTTCAATGTCTGCTGAGGCCTCAATTCCTGGTCCCCAGGTCTTATCTACTTACTTTGTCCTGGGTGGTGGAAGGAACAAGGTACCCCAGAGGCCTTATTTATCAGGGCGCTAACCCCACCCCGGGAGCCCCAGCCTTATGACGTCTCAACTTCAAGGCCCCATCTCTTGAACCAGCACCTCCAGGGAGAGGATTTGGACATATGAATGTGGGGAGCCCATAGCAGATTCGGGGCCTGCTGTGAACAGTAGAAATGCTCGTTTTGAAAACAAGGCACCCCTCTGCACCATGCATACCAGAAGTTCCACCTCCCTGTGGGATGAACTGAACCCCAGAACAGCCCGTGGGCCTGGCTGGACATGGGGCTGCACTGTGGTTTTGCACAAGGCTCGGGATCTCACTCTGGAATGGATGTATCAGGGACCCCTCAGTCCCCAGCTGGAGGCCAAATGAGGTGTCCCAGATGAGGGCAGGAGGCTTCCTCTCAGAAGGGGAAAGTTTGTGCTCAAACTTTAACATCCTCCAGGGCCTGGGGCGGTGCTTGCTTTTAGCTGACCCAACCTTAAGACCTCGGAAACCAATCGCTAGGCGAGCTGGTCTGTGAACATGCGTTCATTGCTTGAGGTCTCAGACACAGCCTCTCTGGGACAGCTTCTTCGAAGACCCACTGGGCACAGCCAGGAGCCACCAGTGGGAAGGCAGAGTCCTCCCCAGATGAGAAGTCCCTGCTTCTCGGGACTATTCCAGACAGAACCATCGTGCTTTGCACTGGATTCAAAACCCAAGGGAGTGACTAGAGTCATCATTGCAAGAAGTCGTTTCAACCCCAAGCTGGAGGATCGGCTAAGAGATCTCCTCCTCCCCATTCCTGGCAGTAACCAAGGTTGATTGGTCAGGTAATAGATAATGAAACTCGTAGCCACAGAGGATGCAGAGGAATTAATTGCGTTTCATGAAACTGTACCGCAAGTTGCCAAACCAAAACAATACTTGATGGTTGGAGTTCTGCATTTAGTCAGGGAAGCGGCCTGGACTCCTCAGACGGGGAGCCCTGGGAAGGAAGCGTGTTCTCCGCCTGGTGATTGGTGTTTCCCTCCGCCAGAGCTAAGTGGTCTGAGTACCAGGAGGGATAAGAAATGGCTCATTTTTAACCCTAATGGATTTACGCAAAGACCATTGTCTTCGGTCTCCTAAAACCTGAGCCTTAATTATCTCCCTGCCTAGGGGACTCGGTGGTACAGCTGCAAACACCACACCACATAACTTTGCTTTATGAAAACCATTTTCTTTCTAAGGGCATCGCCGCTTTGGCTTGCGGTGTGTGGTGCCAGCTCTCTCCGCTTTGCACCTGCTTTGAAGGGCTGAACGTGGGGAGCTGGTTCCGTCGCCACCTGCAGGGCTGCTCTGGTCCTCGGTGGACCAATTGACTTGGGGTAATTTGGACTAATGGGATTTTGTCATTTTGGTTCTCCTGTCCTGAAGTTTCTGGGAGGCTCTTGGGAGTCAGTCCGCAGAAGTCGATAGGTCCGCGGTGATGGAGCGGCGATCTTAACTGCTGCTCTTTCTCTCAGAACTTTCTAATCAGAATGGATCTCACTGTCGGAGGTGGAGGCATCAGAAGTGAGCTACGGCCAGGGCGATTTCCTGGACATGCGGTCCAGGGGGGCTCGGGGCTCTCAGATTGCTTCTTTTGGTGGGGAGGGGAGTTAACAAGAATCAATATTTAAGATTATGCAATGTCCATTCTAGCCTGAAGCAGCTGCCAGCCCAGGCATGAGGGCTGGATAATTTACAATGCAAGGAATCCATTCTTTTGGAGAGGAGAAGGAGAAAATCAAGATTTAAGCTTCTTGTCCTGGGCTGAACTTTTCTCCTCCATTCTTAATGGCACTGGACGTAAATAAACCATCCATTTTGCTTTGGAGAACGGGTGGACTTTGTACGGTTCCAGCAGATTCGACAGCTCGGTTCAGAATCTCGACCAAGGGTCTGGGCTATCACTACCACTGACTTGTAAACAACTCATTTGCATTTTCCCAACTTCCAGTGCTGTCATTTGGCCTGATCAAAAACTACCCTTTATATATATATATTTGCCCCTATAATCAGCAAAGATAGCCTTTTTATTGTCAGCTACTAATGGTTCTTCTGTCCCATATTTTTAATGTAAAGATTAAATATTTATAAATGCCTTGTCAGTGGCGTTCCACAAGCAAGCCCTTTCGAAGCCGCAGACTGTGAACCCATGCTCACTCACGTGGAGTCAAAGGTCACAGGTCAAGCTAGCAACAAGCCCCGGCCACAGAGTGCATCTGCTGTCATCAGGCCTGGACAATTATTTATGGGGCAGGGCTTGTTCTTGCAAAGCCCTCCCGATGGGGCAGGGGAGCTTCCTTTGTCTCCCTTGGGTTCCTCGGGCTGAGTAGTTCCTGGAACCACAGGCACTGGTCCCCCTGCAGGTGATATGCCTGGAAACAGTTTCCATCGAAGAAGACCCTAGGAAGCACGCAGAAGTTGGAACATTAGAGTGACACTTGTCACGTCCTAGGGAGATGACAGGAATGAGATGCTCAGAGCCTGGGCCTCATGCTGGGCATACGGTTTGATCCAGAGCCATTGGTGGGTTTGAAATGGGAAGTGTGAGCCCTCTGTGCATTCAGACATGGACGAACCTGGGTTCCAGGCATGGGAATGCAGACGGCAACCCA
>PVHP010045756.1:0-13559 GCA_004024765.1 Zapus hudsonius | reverse complement strand
AGGATCACTGTGATTTCAAGGCCAGCCTGAGATTACATAGTAAATTCCATGTTAACCTGGGCTATAGCAAGACCCTACCTGGGGAAAAAAGAAAGAAAAAAAATTATTTCTTAAGTTTTAGATTAATTTAAAACATGCCCAAATACAAATTAGCAAATAAAGAGATAGCAAAAGGAAATTATAATGAATAATATAAGTGTTATTATAAAAAAAGAAACTGTCTTAAAAAATAGTTAAATCCTCATTTGTAACTTCCTTAAGCAATTCACGCACCTAAAAATATTTTTTTTCTTTTTCTACAATATTGAGACTGGAAAATGTTGAATGCTGAGAAGCTTACATTTAGTATCTCTTCTTTGAAAAAAATATTTAAAAAGATTGTTTTTAGACAGGCTAGTTTAGGCTGTAATAAAGAGGGATAAAGTGAGAGACCCTCCATTAGGGTAAAGTGAGAGAGAACTTGAATTAAATATATTACTTAGGACCAACATACATTTACATTTGGAATCTAGAAAAGAGATTTTAGTAACTAAGCTTTAAAAAACTACTGAATAACATTATTTAAAACTAAAAGGCTAAGGATGTGGCTTAGCACTGGCCTAGCATGTGTCAGGGTCTGGGCTCCTTGCCCAACACCACAGAAAACAAAGCATTAAAGTACTAAACACTGGATATCTTTTCTCTAAAAGTGATTATAAATATTGCAAAGAGTACTTTTATTATTTGAACAATTTCAAAAATATTTCATGATTGGGTTAAAGTTCCAGTAAAATTGCCACATCTGTTTTCTAAATATAAATTATGGGTCAAAAATAACAAATATCTATAACATTCGTAAGTACTGCTGCCTTCCCTAGCAAGGCGTGTTCCTCATGGTATTGCCATTTATTTAAAATTTTTATTTATTTATTGTGTGTGTGTGTGTGTGTGTGTGTGTGTGTGTGTGTACACATGCATGCATCAGGGCTTCTTGCTCACTGAAAATGAACTCCAAATGTTTGAATGGCATTTTACATCCTGCTTAAGAGGGTGACTTGGGAACTGAACCTGGACTGACAAGCTGCACAAATAAGTGTCTTTAACCTTGGAGCCATGTCACAGCCTCCTGGGCAGATGTGAGTCAGTGACTCTCAGAGCTAACTCAAGTTCAGACAATCTTCTAAATTCTGCTTTTCTAAAACTAGCTTCGCTGGGAGTGGTGATGCACATACTTAATCCCAGTACTTGGGGGGGGCATTGAAGGCAAGCCTGGGATTAGAGTGAGTTCCAGGTCAGCCAGGACTAGAGTGAGACCCTGCACCCAAAAAACCCAGACAAACACACACATATATATACATATATATATATATATATATATATATATATATATATATCTTAAAATATGTATGTACCTGAGTCTAAAATATATAACAAAAGAGTAATATACCCAACATATCTTTGAGCTAAAAGAACTAGACTGCATGACCAGATATCAAGACTATTATAAAAGATTTATATATATATATATATATATATATATATATATATATATAAATCTTTAATTTAATTTGTTACAGTTAAAGAATTTTATTTTTAGTTGCTTAAATATTCATAAATAATGCGAATTTGCTTTATGCTTTTTTGAAGGCTACTGGGTTACAAAGTCTCTACTCTAATGTTGATAGGTTTTGAAGGCTAGTCAATGAATATAGTATACATAATGTGAAAAAAAAATCCATGTGCAGACAGCTTTACAATATGTCCTGAAAAGTTTTCAGTATTTTGCTACTGAAGTTGAGAGGGCTTCTAGAATCCTAATTTCTAACATCTTACATTGAAAGAAAAAAAATTCAAACTTGGTTTTTTCTTATTAGTTATCATAGGTCTTGTGCAAAAATTCTTTTTTAAAAATATTTTATATATTCATTTTTAAGCAGAGAGAGAGAGAGAGAGAGAGAGAGAGAGAGAACCAGGGCCACCACCTTGTGGGTCTGGCTTATGTGGATACTGGGAAATTGAACCCAGGGCCTTAGGCACTGGAGGCAAGTGCCTTAACCACTGAGCCATCTCTCCAGCCCTGTGCAAAAATTCCTTAATATGACCACTTTCTGTAGTGTTCTAACTGAAGAGCCAAAACCATCCCTCCCACCATCCATCTCCACAAGACAAATTAGCAAATTCAAAAACAAAATGAGAAGGCCAAGGTCACCCATTAAATGTGAAATAGTTCCAGGACTGAAAGTCTGAATGGAAAAATGTTGACCAATCACCCAAATAAATGTGGGGCACATGCTTTTCCATCCCTAGATAAAGGCAGGCTGACAACCTTCATGGCGCCCTCTCTTCAGGACACATCATCCTATCATTGAATAATACAAGACAAACACTGACCTAGTTTAGAAGTGCAGATGAAAAGAAAATGAAAACAGGATACAAGGCAGTGGCAAGGAAACCATGGTAACAGAAGGCAGGACTGTTTTGCTTACTTTATTTTGGTCAGAATAATCAGCAAGCTGAGCCTTTAGCTCAGAAATCTCAGTCTCCAGCAGACGGATCACCTCTTCGTAGTCCATTTCCATGCCGAGCGCCTGCCTCTGCGCAGCTTCTGCCAGATGAATGCGACTGCGCAGAGCTCTTGTTTCTTCAGCCACGGCCTTGGCTTCCTGAGGGGTTCAAAGTTAATGTCAGTTGAACGAGAGAGAGAGAGAGAGAGAGACAGAGACAGAGAGAGAATAGGGATGAGAATATTTCTCAGTGTACAAAGGCATTTGTTTGCAAAGCCTATGCGCCTGGACCAGGTTCAATTCCCAAGCTCCCACATAAGGTGCATGTGACAAGCAGCGCAAACATCTGGTGTCCTTTTGCAATAGCAAAACACACACACACACACACACACACACACACACACACACACACACACAAATAAATAATATTTTTAAAGATGAAAAAGCTAGTTCCACAGTCTACATAAAATATTCTTCTCACTCTGGTAATTTTATCTCCAAAAACTCTAAAACATGTATATTTTTCACTCTTCATTTGAAAAATTAATAGACATGTTATTTGACTATATATAAACTAGCTTCCTGGTATTTTTCATTTGTTGGTCTCTTTCATTTGTTGGTTTTTTTTCACTATGAAATCTCTTAAAATTTTTAAATTATTACTTGGGTGTGTATGAGTGTGCCAGGGTCTCTTGCTGCTGCAAATGAATGCCTGTCTCTACCTGGGTGGCTGGGGAATCAAACCCAGGTCAGCATCCTTTGTGAGCAAACAGTCTTAACAGGTAAGCCATCTCCCAAGACTAGTAGGGAATCTCTAGTTTGACACACCTAGCATATTATTTGGAAAATGAAGGAAGATGAAGAGAACTGAAAATGAAAAAAGAACAGGAACTGGTTCAAAAGACAAAAAAGAATATAGGTTACTACAAAATTCAAGCAGGTGATAGACCACAGGCCCTAACAACTTTCTGGCATCCTCACTAGATGCCACTGAGGGACTTCTCATGTTGTGAGGTTTATGTGGGACCCTGCTAAGAGGCACAGAGGATATAGGATTATTTGCTGAGACTGGAAGGCATCCTGGGACTGTCTCCTTCCATTAAAGGAAGTCGAGGTGGGCCTGAGACCCCGATAATCTCAAGCATCCTGGACCCTCCAGCCTCCAGGCAGGCCACAGTGAGCCGTGAGATAAGCAGACAATTCAAGGTGTAGACTCACTCCAGCTGTAATATCAAACCTGGACAATAAAAGTCTAAAAGTTACAGTTTCTCTGCAGCCACCTCCAGTCTATACATGTCTAGAATCATGTAGAAAGCCCCCCCCCAAACTTATCTATGCAAACTAGGCATCCACAGATTACTGGCCCCTGCCAATCCACTCATGAGACTTCCACAGACTACCCTGCCCCTACCAATCCCCTTGCTACCTATGCCCCTACCTCTGCCTTTTCCTCTATATATACAACTTTTATCTATACAATAAACGAGAGCTGTCCACTGCCACATTCTCCTGGGTGGCTATGCCTGTCGGCCTACTGCTATCCCAAGACGCTGTTCACGCAGCACCATGGATGAACTGGGGTGATAGTGTACAATGAACCCTCAAGTAATCCACACAGTTTTCTCTTCGGACCAAGTCCCACAGGGGAAAAACCTCTCTCCTAGACACTGGTTTGTTATGTTTTGCTTGGGTTTAAGCCAAAAAGTAGAAGTTAGTAGCACAGCATGTACTTGGATCTGTAGGTTGCAATGTTCATTCATAACCGGTGCTTCGTCAGGCTTTTCTCATGTATATTGTCTTGTCTTTGGAATAACATTGAGAGAAAGGCATTATTAAAAAACCACTGTGCACATAAGCCATCAGAGACTCACAAAAGAAACATAACCTAATCAGGGATGGATGGCTCAGTAGAATTTGGACCTACATCCACTAGACTCCAATATTAATGCTCTCCTGTTACCATTATACTATCCCTGAGTCACAAAATAAAAACAAAAGTCCTCCGTACACTGGCTATACTCTCCACATTAAAGATGACAGTGGTCAAAACCACTTGCTATATCGGAATGTGCCTTGGTGCTGGGTCACTGACATCCGTGCAATTAACATGGCAGCTATGTCGGTGTGAACTGTTAGTTTTTAGTAGATTCAGGCATTTATTTCTCTTGTCCTCAATGGAACTTTCTGCTCCAATTGCCATGGCTAGCAGTAAACTATGGCTATTTTAATTTTCTAGGAGTTCTTATGGGGCATTTGACTTTGTTTGACCTAAATATATTTGAAGTATCAAGAGTTAGGGGTGTGGGCATATGCTTAAGGGTCAGCTCTCCACCCATATGCGCAATCACTATTTAAGTACTGACTGTGTGTTGGTTTCAGGAATAAGCAGTGAACAAGTTAAAGAGAAAACCCTCTTTCTAGTAGGAAGAGACTGAAAATAGCTTGGGGGTTGTCAGTGAAGAGCTTATTGGGAAGACACAGTCTGAGACCATAAAAGGGATGGTTTCATGATTCCCCAAGGAGGAATTTTCTGGCCAAATGGAACAGCTGTGCAAAGGCCTTGGGATGAGATGGGAAGTAACGGGAGGGTTCTGAGCAGAGAAGTGCTAAGACCTGATTTAGAATTTAGGAGGGTTACTGCCACTGATGTGTAGAGAATAGACTGTAGGAGTGGACAAGTGTGACAGCAGAAGGAAGTGCAAGGACACAGGGCTAACTGTGACCTGCACAAGGGTATTCACGGCAGAGACCCTGTGACCAGTTAGGGTCTCAATGTAGTTTGTAGGTGGAACAACAGAGTGCCGCATTGATGGTGTTTTGTTACCAGCTACTTCCTCTAGACAACAATGGTATGTGACACAAATGCAAGGGGGTGAATGACACCGGCCCTGTTTCTGTCTCAGCTGAGAGGACCAGGTACGACCTACATAAGTGGATAGAGGAAGGCATGTCAGATAAAGCAGAAAATAAAGCCCTCTAGAAACCACACTGTGGACAAAAGAGGAGAGGAAAGAAGGAATACTCGAAGAATGACGGTACATGGATTTCTGGCTGGAATAGAGGCTTTTCTAAAGACTTTTTTTTTTAAGAAGAAAAAAATAGGAGAGGAGGAGAAAGGCACAGACTGGCAGAAATGGCATGCTGGACAAAGATTCTTGAACCTGGGGAACATCTGAGACCTTCCCAGTGGAAAATAATATAAGAAAATAATTTGAAAAGGTAAACACGAGAGCTGGGGATGTAGCTCACTGGTAGGTGGCATGCTTCAAATGTATCAAGCCTTGAGTTAGAGTCCTAGCATTAAAAGTAACTAACTAAGCAATGAAAAAAAGGAAACTAAGCAAGAAAAGGAAGGAAGGAAGAAATGAAATGTAAACCTGACAACAGGGTACAGGATGGAGAGGTAGGATCTCCGTTGCTTTTGA
The DNA here is from genome assembly GCA_004024765.1 of Zapus hudsonius. Classification (NCBI taxonomy): domain Eukaryota; kingdom Metazoa; phylum Chordata; class Mammalia; order Rodentia; family Dipodidae; genus Zapus; species Zapus hudsonius. The sequence continues at coordinate 7,651 of PVHP010045756.1, read as the reverse complement.
TACCTTTGACTCAAAAATTTTTATTTCCTTGTATTTCAAAGTATCTGTCTCAGAAGGATGCCTTTAGAAAGAGAGAGTGGGGGAAGCAAGGGGCATCTATCTGGCCCACCACATCCTCAGTCCAGTCCAGGTGGTCAAGACTCACCAGTGACGCACGTGGCTCAGCTTCACACCACACTGTTGCTGCGCACACAGGAGGTAACAGCTCAGTGCACAGCCCGGTTTAAATGTCTATGTGTCAAGCTAGTTAATCCTCACATTGTGATGTGAAGTCTGTGCATTGTTATCCTCATTTCATCCTTGGGGCCCTAAAGCACAGAAAGGTTAAGTAATGAACCCAGTAAGTGGCAGAGGCAGGATATGAACTCATAACTCTAGTTACCAAGTTCATGTTCTTGGTTTACTGGTCCATACTACCTTGTCAACTATAGAAAAAAAATTAAGTCATATGTAGGTGACAATTATCACCAGCCTCAGCCCTGAAACTAGCTTAGGATGTGGCCATAACATCATATCAAAACACACTGGCGGCCATTACTAGGCTCCCCATTTTCCATTCAATCAAGCTAAGAGAAACGAGCCTCTGAAGTGAGAGGGAGGGCATAGAGTCACCCCAGCTGCAGTGAAGAATAACTAATGTGATGACTTGTCTCCTTCACACTCACTTCATGCAGCTTTTATTCCTCTATAAAAACAGCACTTTTATTTTTGTTCAAAGAATGCTGGTTAATTAAATGAAGAATGTGGAGGGGATTTATACAGCTATTATAGTGCGCTGACGGTAATACAGTGTGAAATGTGGTTGGGTGGTAAAAGATGCAGAGGTTTTGATGCTGAATAAATTCATGTTCTTTCTTTGGTAAATGCATAACTGTCAGGCTGGTGAATGTGACCCCTTAGGAAAGTTCTACCCCAATTCCCCCTGAATGCCTTTCAAAGATGAGTGCACTGAACGATGGCTTTTGGAGGAAGCAGGAAAGAAAAGATAACAGCAGTGGGCTGGGCTTAGCCAGGATCACATCAATCCATTTTCTCTTTTTCTCCCAGGCTGCCTTCTGTTAAATAACTGCAAAGCCTTTGATGCCAATGACACAGGAACCAGAGTGTCCTCAGTGCCTTACCCTGAGCCTGGAAATGCAATCAGGGCAAATGCAGCAGCCAATTTACTGGTATCTTTTGTGTGAGGTGAGGTTAATTCAGATGAGAAAGTTAGATCATAAAAGAGAACCTAAGGTATAGCAGTGAACCACAAAGATCTACAGAGCAGTTATTTTAAAAAGCATATTTTAAAATATAAGTCAAGAATATATTTTAAATGATATAAAATATTATTTAAAATATATGTTAATAATATATATTGTTAATATAAATTTAAAATATATGTAAAATAATTTATAATATTTTCAAAGGCATATTTTAAAATATAAGTAACAAGCAAACATGAGGAGAGAATCCCGACTTATGAAGTAGAACCTGCTTTAAATTTTTCTGGCAACATCAAGGCTTCAGTTCACAGTGCCCCTTTGGAAAATGAAAGCTTTGCTCCTCATAATTTCATAATGAATCTTTTGGGATGATTAGACAAAATTATTCTTTGAAAACATAACTCGAGTTAATGGAAGTCTTTGAAGGCCACGAACACTTTGGTATTAGAGAGATGATTGTGCAGAGACAAAGGGCAGTATAAACTCAGAGAAAGGCCAACATGCTTTGTGGTTTTCTATATACAGTATTTCCCCATAAGACAATATGATGTAGAAAAAAAACACAATAAGACAAACAAACAGGAAAACACTAAAACGAAAAACGTGGGCTTTGGGGGAAATTTACCTAGGTGAGCATTTTAGATATGAGGTTCTCCCTCCCCACCCCCAAATTTTCTGTCCCTGTAATTCTCTGAGACTCAGCTTGTTCATTAATATTAGTGGGACATAACACATACAAGATCAAAGCAACCCTTACAAGGTTAAAGAAATTACTTTTTAAATAGTTTTTGTTTTCCTTTTCTATTAGAAAGCATAATTAGATAATTTATTAAGACTTTTCCTGAGGTACCAGCTGTTGAACTTTACAGAAGCTGTGCATCATTTGCACATGTCTTTTTTAATATTATAAAAAGTTATGTGAAACTCCTTCCTTTCTGGGTCTGTGTCCTAACGGCTCCCTAGAGTATAAGAAACACACAGTGCAGTGAGAGGCAACCTTTGGAGTTAGGCAAGCCCACCCAGGGCACTAACCTTAGAAGTTCTGTCATTAAATCTTCCAAATGTCAATGGATGTCAGGAGAAAACAGTAGATTACAAAGAGATATGCTTGAACGGAATGCCACTTATGCTACCAGGCCCTAAGCAGATTTCTCTTATCAGCTTCCGACATGCACTCAGGGGAAAGCCTTTCTTGGTCTTGGTGCTACTTAACAGTGCGTGAAAACGATTAAGAGTGACTGCAGGAAGAAGGCTGAGGAATGAAGTGTTTAGAAGCAAGTTATGTCCAGTCTCCTTAATTCATGTGTCTGAGACAATGATCATCACATGCTTTGCAGATAGATATATTCAGGGACAAGTAAACACCTCACTCCCAAAGCATGGATACAGTTGGGGAAAAAAAAATTGATTTCACAAAACTGTTGATTTTTTGTTGTTGTTAATTTGTTTATTTGATGATGTATGTTGTCTGTGTGTGTGTGTGTGTGTGTGTGTGTGTGTGTGTGTGTGTGTGTTTTTGAGACAAGGCTTTTTTTTTTTCATTATGGAGTTTAGCTGACCTGGAAACATGTTCAGGCTAGCCTTGAGTGCTGGGATTACAGACCTGTGTCACTATTCCTGGTCCTCACAATATACCTTTTCATGTTCTCTCCTTTCTCTTCCTCTTTCTTCATGCATGCATTCTACATGTTACTCTACCACCTTACTTAATTAAGCATCGATGAGCACTGTGAGTCTTTATCTATGATAAAGTCTGCACTCATCACTGACTCCTGTCTCTGTCACTTTGTGTTTGATCGTGTAAATGGTCATCTTGCCTCTTCATTGTAATGCACTCTCCGTGCTTCTGAAGGATCTGTTTAACTAAAATACTCTTAAAGTTGCATCGTAGGTCACAGACATGGGACATGATAAAATGCAACCTTACACTCTCTATTTCTGAGTTCTCCACTACCAGTTGTTCCAAATCAATCTTTCTGGCCTTACTACATCCAGCTCTCTTCCATGAGTAGCAGATCCAAGTACAGTGTTTTGCCACATTTCTCAGACCAAGCTCTCCCATGTTCTCTAGGTTTAAACCCTTTATCGAATTCTCATGCTTCAATTTTACCTCAGATTATACCCACTTTATTTTTTCCTAGACTATTTTAGAGTAATGATTTTCCCCTCCTTTTCATCTTTTAGAATATCTGTTGTCTGTAATTAATCACATACTACTTAGCCTTTCCTACTGCTACCTTGAAATATCATTAAAATATAAAAGCTGAGGATAAAGCTCAGTGGTAGAGTATTTGCCTAGCATGTGAAAGGTCCTAGCTTCAATTCCCAGCACTGCATTAAAACAAACAAACCAAAAAAACAAAAACACCATATAACCTAACTTTTAAAAATCAACTAATCTTGACTGCTTAACTTACAATACAAGCTGCTCGAAAATAAAAGTCTCTGTTTGCTGTGAACAGGTGTTCTACTTACCTTAAAACAAGACAGATTACTGAGCTGACAACCATGACCATGAGACTGCCTCATTTCTCATATAAAGCGGTTGCCTTAGAGAACTGAATTAGTTAAGAAGTTTTCACGTGACATTCCTTCATGAAAGGCTTCAATTTTATGGCAATTTTAGAGCTACATATAGTTTAAATAATTGCAACAAAACCACAAACCATGCTATGAGGAATGCCATAGAATGAAAAGTAAATCATTTCATAGTGTTATCATTAGATAAAAATTTTAAAAATCCTTCTATGGCATTTATCAAGCAAATGAGATTATATAAAAAGTAAGATGAAACAAATACTAAACTTGAAAAAGGAAAGTTATTCTATGACAACTTGTTATTATATGACAATTTCATTTGTTGTTTTTGCAATAAATATAAGTCTTAAACCTTACACAGATTAGTCTATATTGCCTTAAAGATTTTAATTTTGCAACAGGAGTTAATATATTACATGCTCTCAAAGATTATAAAATCCTGAAGGATCTTTCAAACTTCACTCAATTCTCAATTTCACAGCTGACTTTTTGGTCAAGAATGCAATAGTGATAATCTGTGAGTTCAGAAGATGAAGATTTCCACTGTACTTCAGGCTGTGGATACAGGACATTGACAGATCAGGCTGGAGCTAAGACAGAAGCCAGCTCTCTGCTGGCTGGCTATCACAGTGCTGGAAAGTGCTCTGCAAGCTGCTCGGGATTCAAAGTCACAACAGTGTGAACAAGCTACACAATCAACCAGACAGGCAAGAAGTACCACCAGTGTAATAGTGGCAATAGGTTATGGAGGAAATTACCCGCTCTCTGATTGCATATGAGGCACCTGAAGTGGGAGGAAATTCATGCCAGCTACTAAGAAAGAAGTTAAAAAGCCTGTGGCTTAGAAGGCCATCAACCCTAGAATGAAGCTTGCACGATTCTTTGGCTAAATGGAGAGGTTATGCCCATGAACAAACCTTCTAGATTTAAATGTTAATCCTCTTAGTCCATGTTGCTTTCAGTCTTGCTTAGAAAACTTACATGGGGGCGAATGCAGGGGAGACTCAAGACCCGACTGCCCAGCAAGGAACCAGGGCCCAGGAAACATTACAGAGGAAGTGGCCAATTAAATATGGGAGCTGCTCTCACAGTGAGCCAGAGAACCTTCTACATGGAAATGGCAGGAGGCACTGAGGAGTCTCAAAACAAACAAAACAAAACAGAGGCTGCTCTGAGCTCAAAACTAAAGGAGGCTTATAACAAATCCTCCAAGGCTCAAGAAACTGCTGAAGAGAGGACAGAATGTTCTGAGGCAGCCTCACTGCCACTGTCCAGAGACTGACTGATACCCCTGCTGAGTGAAGGCAGGGGAGAGGGGACAAAAGAAGATAACCAGATGGGAATAAGACCAATTTATAATATGACCATACATTAAAGTTCCCAATAAATATTGTTTTTAAAAAGAAAACAAAGATTTCTTTAGTTTGTATGAAACAATACAACCCTCACTTTGCAAAGGAATATTTGGTTAAATTTTCTGGAGGAAAGTGAGGTCAATCAAACTATAATTAGCTCTTTTAAACCCTCCCAAGAATTTCAACTTCTTTACCTCCAGCTATCTTACTCTCCAAAAAGTGCAAAAGTGCTTTCTGTCTGAACATTAAGGAAAATAAAAACCACAATTATTCATAAGGTGGGGTTACACATCAGGGAAAGATACATGAGTACATATCTCAGATAAATCTCACCATATGACACTTGTTCACAGTATAAATATTAATTCATTTAAACTCTATCTTGGCATATTTAACCCTGAACATCTATTTTTGGTGTATTGAAGGTTGATATAAAAATACTTTTGAATTTTGGTTACAAAAGCATCAGAAGGGAATGTTTATAGTACTGGAAACTTTCATTCATAGCCAGAGCTTAAACTCTATAAACATAATACAGCTCAATGGCTATGTTTAAAGATATTAAACCTTCAGAATTCATTAGAAGTTTGGGAGTTAAGGAGGATCTATCTGTCTTTAAAATGAAAGTGTAATTATTAACCTTTTGGAATTTAATTCAATTGGAATAAAAAAATTATTAAACTTTGTTTTGGAAGATCTTGACTAAAAATTCTAAATTTACAGACAGAAATAAAAAGAACTGAATACAAGAATCTTAAGTTGATTTGAAAGAAAAAAATAGTGAGAACTGGTAAGCAAAATGTGTGTGAGAGAGAGAGGGGGGGAGAGAGAGAATACCTATATATATATATATATATATATATATATATATACCTATATACATATATATGGTATGGTATGGTATACACACAATATTTGACACTGGCAAAAAAAATTATATGAAATAGTCACTCAATAAAAGCTCATTGAGAGAGCAATTGTAAAGACTAAATGATCCAATCAGATCCTAGTTTATGTAAGAATCTAGTCTATTCTAATGGTGATAACACAAAACACAAACCATGTGGGGACAACATTAAGTATAAACTCTTAGAGGGTTGGAGAGATGGCCCAGTGGCTACAGGTGCTTGTTTAAATAAGCTCTCGTCTACTCTCCTCATATACACAGTCCACCAGACCAAATACTTTCAGCATTACCAAAGGGGATCTCTGTAAATGTGTCTGAAAAATGGCCAGGAACGAACTATTTCAAAGTTTTAAAATAAGGAAACATATAAAGGAAAAATAAACTTGACAACAACAAAAAAAAATCTGATATTTAAAAACAGAAAAATTAGAAAAGCAATTTGTATACAACTTAATTGTTGCTTCAGAGCTGGGAGAAATAGGTCTTAGTTTCCATGGAAAAGGTCTCACATGTTGATGTGGGAAATGCACAGAATAGGTATTAAAACATACAAAAAACGATTTTAAAAAGTGTAGTGAGGATAGAAAGAGGAAGAGCAGGAGTGGGGAGGGGCTACATTAAGACGAGGGGTAGTTTCTAAGATTGGAGATGACTGATTATTATATCAGTAGATCTGCTGTCTTTAATACTGAATTATGCTGGAGTTCACAATATTCTATATACAATTTACAAGTCATACACAATATTATCATATCTAACATAGATTTCTAAATAGTAGAATTTACTTATGTGGAGTTAGACATGACTACAGAGGTCATGTTTTTAACTCAAAATATTTTGTGAATAAATCATTTTCTACAATATCATGCGTCCCATGTGACAGTAGGAATAAGGAAAGTGGTTCTCACACAGCAAACGGTCAAGATAAGAGTTTCATAGTATCAACTGCCTTATCACTACTTCCTCCTTGGGTGAAATTTACTAGTTTGTCAGTCAAACTATTATATATTGCTCCAACATTTAAAGCAAATAAAATGTTTGGTACTACATATATGTCTAAAATGTATCCTGAAAGGTGCTACCTTGGCAACTTATAATGGATCTTTGGAGATGTGTATTTGTTTTTAGGTAAATAGGAACAGTTATGATGAGTAATACCACTTTCATATGCAAATATGACTCTAACAACTCACCAGCTCCTAGTACCCATGATGTAATGTTTTCTGTAAAGGGATTATTTTGCTCTCTCTCTTTTACTAGATTGAAAGCTACTTGAAGTCTATGTTTGCCTTTTGTGGTGCCTCCATATATCTTAAAAGTTCTCATCAAAATTCTGTTATAAGAACTATAGGGACACGCAAAACAACTGATAGAATGTGGCATGAGGCCCTCCTGAAGAGCAAAAATATGCACCTCATTGAATGGAACCCTAACATTGGTTTTAAGTAACTCTCCTTAGGCAATATTGTTATCAAATACATGGTAAGGCTTCTATGAAGTATAAGGGTACTTCCCAATAAATACATAAATAACAAATAAACAAAATAAATAAAAAAGATTACTTCCTTTCCAAATTCCTCTAACACAGAAAATTTTGACTCTAACCCTACACAATTCAAATGAGTTGCATAATATAAAGAGGAGAA
>PVHP010045755.1:0-13560 GCA_004024765.1 Zapus hudsonius | reverse complement strand
CTCTGCAGGGTTCCATGAAGATCCTTCATGGAAGATCTGGTGTGGCTCATCTCTTGCCCAGATGTCGGCTATTGGCCTGTGGTTCGTTGGTAGGGTGGGAGGAGCCATAGCTCTCTCGCTGCATTCTGAAAAATACAAACAGAATGTCTATCAGAAAGTGAGATCAGTATAGGTTAACTTAGATACACATTTCTGAATTAGCTAGATTTTGTTGTTAGTAGTCTCTTTGTAAGTCATTCATATAGTGCATTTCTCTTTGGGAGCCCAAAATTTTGGTTCCTGGTGCATTTCATCCTGAGTCCCAAGTTCCAGTTAAGGGTTCCCTGTTACTAAGTGGATTACTTGGCTGAATTAAAAGCTGTTGATTGCCTCCCCCAGGCTTTGGCTTCTCCATTGCACAAGTGCTCATCTCTTGGTTCACTGTTCTCTCCCAGTAGGAAGAGTGTTCAGCCTACTCATGGTGGCAGACTGCGTTTTATGTCAGTGGTCTCTGTTCATTCCGGCTGTTATTGACCAGTTTCCCCTGGCAGCTTATGCAGTGCCTTCCAGATCTGCACTAACTACCATTTGGGGGTTAGTTACCATTCTGGACCTCACATGATCTCTTGATGCTGATTAATGGCTTTCTACGGTTTCTTCAGCAACAGGATTTTACCTCAGGCCTGGGGTGGGCTTTCAAGAGCTGTGACAGAATCCTGTCTTGTATTCGGAACATCTTGGATCTCTTTGGTCAACAGCTCAGTGAGGAAAAGAGCCGGTGACTGGGACCAGGAGTTAACAGACTGATCAATTTTTCACAGGCTTAGACTGTCTCCCTTTCTATTCATGGCCCCTATTGGCAGATGATGCCCACTACTAACTCAGTAGGTTATAGAATGCACATGAGGATTTGAACTGCTTTTGGTTTAGCTTCCTGCTAAACCTCATTCTCTACCCCCCACCACACTCCTTACCCCTCTTTCATAAACTCTCACTTCTCCCAAGTGGTCTGTGTAGAGTTTACAGTTAACCTGGTTAGGAACTGCATATGAGGGAGAATATGTGGCGTTTGACTCTCAGTTCTTTTGAGAGTTTGCTCAGTAAGATGTGCTCCAAGTCAGACCATTTTTCCCTAAATTTTGATGTCATTTTTCCTTTCAGCTGAGTAAAATTCTATCAGGTAAATATACCATAGTTTTGTTATACATTCCTCCATGGATGGGCATTTGGGTTGATTCCAATTCTTGGATATTATGAATTGAGCTGCTATAAACATAGTTGCACAAATGTCTCTATCCTGAGATGTGACATCTTGTGGGTAGATGCCTAGTAGAGGGATAGCTGGGCCCACTGGTAGCTCTATGTCCATTCTGTTTAGGAGTCTCCACAGTGCTTTCCAAAGTGGTTGAACAAGCTAACAATCCCACCAGCAGTGAATGAGGGTTCCTTTTTACCCGCGTCCTTGCCTGCGACGATTGTTGTGGTTTTATGATTGCCATTCTGACTGGAGTGAGGTGGTATCTCATTGTGGTTTTGATTTGCATTTCCCTAATTCTTAAGGATGCTGACCACTTTCTTAAGTGAGTAAAGGACATTTGTGTTTCCTCCTCTGTGAATTCTCTGTTGAGATCAGTGCCCCATTTAGTTAGGGGGCAGTTTGAGTTTTTGCTATTAATTTTTTTGAGTTCTTTGTAGGTTCTGGATATTAGGCCTCTGTCTGAGTTGTAGCTGGCAAAAATCATTTCCCAGTTTGATAGGGGTGTCTATTGGCTCTAAGTATGGTATTTTTGTCTGTACAGAAGATTTTGAGCCTGATCAGGTCCCATTTGTTAAGTAAGTGATACATTTCCTGGGCTGCTGGAGATTTGCTCAGGAAGTTTTTCCCTACTCCTATCTCATGTAGGGTTCCTCCTATTTTTTCTTCCAGAGTGTTCATGGTTACTTGGTATATATTGAGGTCTCTGATCCATTTGGAGTTGATTTTAGTGCATGGTGGAAGGAGTGGGTCTATTTTCATTTTTTACATGTGTCTATCCATTTTGTCCAGCACCATTTGTTGAAGATGCTATCTTTCACCCAGCATACATTGTTGGCATCCTTGTCAAAGACCAAGTAACTGAAGTTACTTGCATTAAAAGCTAGGTCTTCAATTCTATTTCACTGGTCTGTCTGTCTGTTTTCTGCCAGTACCATGCTATTTTAGTTACTATGGCTTTGTAGTATGTTTTAAAGTCAGGCATGGTGATACCTCCTGAGTAAGTTTTTTTACTTAGAATAGTTTTAGCTATTTTTAGGTCTTTTGCCCTTCCAAATAAATTTAGATATTTTTTTATGTCTGTGAAGAAAGAGGTTGGGACTTTTATTGGCATGGCATTGAATTTGTAGATTCCTTTTGGAAGGATTGCATTTTTACTATATATTGATTCTCACTATCCATGAGCATGGAATGTCTTTCTATCTTATGGCATCTTCCTCTATTTCCTTCTTGAGTGTTTCAATATTTTCCTTATGCAAGTCTTTCACAACTTTGGTTAGTGATAGTCCAAGGTATTAGATTTTCTTTGAGGCTATAGAAAATGGGACAGTCTCTCCTATGTCTTTTTCTGTATGCTTGTCTTCTGCATATAGAAAGGCTACTGATTTTGTGTGTTACTTTTGTATCCTGCCACTCTGCTGAAGGCATTGATCACCTTCAATAGTTTACTGATACTATTCTTTGGGTCTGATATAGATAGGATCATGTCATCCGCAAAGAGGGATAGTTTAATTTCTCCTTTCCGATTTATATCCCTTTTATGTTAGTCTCCTGTCTTATTGCTTAGGCTAGAACTTCAAGTACTATGTTAAAAAGCAGTGGTGACAGTGGACACCCCTGTCTTGTTCCTGAATTGAGTGTGAACTCCTTGAGTCGTTCCCCATTGAGAATGATTTGTGCTTTAGGAGATCTGTATGTTGTCTTTATTATGTTGAGGTATAGGCCATCTATGCCTATTCTTTCCAAGGTTTTGAACATGAAGTTGTATTGAATTTTGTCATAGGCCTTCTCAGCATCTATTGAGATGACCATGTAGTTTTGTGGTTGAGTCTATTAATGTGGTGAATTAAATTTATCACTTGCATATATTGAACCATCCCTGCATCCCTGGGATGAAGCTGACTTGGTCAGGGTGAATAATATTTTTGATGTGGCTTTGTATCCTGTTTGCTAGCACTTTGTTCAGGATTTTTGCATCTAAGTTCATCAAGGATATGGGTCTGTAGTTTTCTTGTTGCATCCTTGCCTGGTTTAGGAATAAGGGTGATGCTAGCTTCGTAGAAGGAGTTTGGAGCCTTCCATATTTTTCTATGCCCCTAACAAGCTTCAAAAAAGTTGTTTCAGTTCTTTGATGAAGGCTTGGTAGAATTCAGCTGAGAAACCATTTGATCCTGGGCTTTTCAGTTTGGGGTGTTTCTTGATTGTATTTTCAATCTCTGTGGATGTGATAGGTTTACTGAGAGACTTTTTCTGCTCTAGGATAAGCTTTGATACTTGGTTGGTGTCCAAAAGTTCATCCGTTTCTTCCAGGTTCTCTAATTTTGTGGAGTACAGGTTTTGGAAGTATGACCTGATGATAATTCAAATCTCTTCCGGGTCTGTTGTGACCTCTCCCTTGTCATTTCTGATTTTGTTGATTTGGGTCATCTCTGCTTTTCGTTTGATTAGATTGACCAGGGGTTTGTCAATCTTATTGACTTTTTCAAAGAATGAACTCTTTGATTCATCTATTTTTAAAATTGTTTTCTTCATTTCCAAGTCATTAATCTCAGCTCTGATCTTAATTATATCCTTTCATTTGAGCTCCTAGGGTTGGACTTTTCCAGCTGTTCTAATGACCTTAGGTGGGAGTATAGGTGGTTGATTTGAGATCTCTCTGTCTTTGTTATGAAGGCACTTAGTGCAATGAATTTTCCCCTTAGGACTCCCTTCATTGTGTCCCACAGGTTCTTATAGGATGTGTCATCATTATCATTAATTGCTAGGAAATTCTGAATTTCCTGTATGATCCCATCATTGTTCAAGAGCGAATTGTTTAGGCGCCAGTAGTTGTTGAAGTTTCTGAATCTTCTCCCATTGTTGATTTCTAGCTTTAATGCATTGTGGTCTGATATGATGCCGGGGATTACATCAATTTTCCTAAATTTGTTGAGGGAAGATTTATGACCTAGTATGTGGTCAATTTTGGAGAAGGTTCCATGAGCTCCTGAGAAGAATATATAATCTGTGTCCTTGGTTTTGAATGTTCTATAAATATCTGTTAACCCTAGCTGGTCTATGGTGCTGTTGAGCTCCATTATTTTTCTGCTTATCTTTTGTTTGGAAGATCTGTCTAGGGATGACAGTGGAGTGTTAAAGTCTCCTACTATGATGGCATTGGCATCTATATCTGTTTTAATTTTGAAGAATTTATGCTTTATAAACTGAGGAGCCCTTTCATTTGTTGCATACATATTTAAGAGAGTGATGTATTATTGTTGGATCATTCCCTTGATGAGTAGGAAGTGACCATCATTGTCCCTCTTAATTGATTTTGGTTTAAAGTCTATTTTGTCAGATATTAGAGTAGCTATACCTGCGTTTTTATTATTCTGACATGCCTGGAAATTGTTTTCCATCCTTTTAACCTCAGTAGGTTATTGTCTTTAGCAATGAGGTGTGTTTCTTGGAGGCAACAGATGGAAGGGTCCATTTCTCTGATCCACCCTGTTATGCTGTGACTTTTTATAGGAGAGTTAAGCCCATTTACATTAAAAATTAAAACTGTGAGGTTTGCTTTAAGCCCTGCCATGTTAGGGGACTATGGAGGTTGATATCTGAGCTGCTGTTGTTATCTTTGGTGTTACCTTGCTTGTTCTCTGTTCCCTTTCTGGGTTCGGATGCTTGTCTCATCTGCATGGTAGATCTCATGTAGTATCTTCTGAAGGTTTTGTTTTGTTTTCAAGTAACTGTAGAGCTGGCTAATTTCATGGAACACTTTTATTTCTCCATGTAATATTTGGGATAACTTTGCTGAGTACAGTAGTCTAGGTTGAAAGTCATACTTCTTTAGGCCTAGAATAGCTGTATTCCAAGTTCTTCTGGCTTTTAAGGTTTCTAAGGAGAAGTCTGCGGTGAGTCTGATGGGTTTGCTTATTTAGGTGATGAGTTTCCTTTCTCTTGATGCCTAAGGACTTTTTCTTTACCCTCCGTTTGGCATTGTAACTAAGATATGTCTTGGAGAGGTCCTCCTTTGGTCCAATTTATTTGGGGTTCTGTGTGCATCTTGTAGTCGTATGGGATTGTCTCTTACAAGGTAAGGTAAGTTTTCTTGAATAATTCTGTTAAAAATATTTTCTATGCCCCTAGCCTGGTTTTCTTCTCCTTCTGGGATCTCCATGATCCTGAGATTAGATCTTTTATCGTATCCCACAATTCCCTTGAGTTTTGTTCACTTGCTCTTTTGAACTTCATTAAATTTCTGATTTCCTTGTCATTCTCCTTTTTCCCAGTTATTGATTTTATTGGTGAGAGCTTCTAGGGAGGTTCTCATTACTTCAATTTGGTTTTTGTTTTCTGAAACTTCTTTTAGGGTTGCCTCTATCATTCTGTTGAGATGTGTTTTCATTTCAAGGTTTGATTTAATTACTTCTTCCTTTTTCTTCATTCTTTTATTTGCACATGTCTTCATTTAATTTGGATAGATGGTTCTTGATACCTTCAGTTTGCTGGTTTGCCTTTAGTTCAATCACTGTTCTTTTTAAGTCCTTTTAATTCTCCTCTATTATATTAAGCCTGGTGGCAAAGCTTGTGAGCTGACTTTGTTGTCTTTCAAAGTGTTTATGCACCTTGTCTTCCACGACCAACATTATCTTCTCCTTAGTATCTGTGCCAGTATGATCTGGGCTTAGTGTCATGTCATGCTGGACCTGCGTCTGCTCTCTCTCTCTTTTGTAGTATCATTGTTGTCTTCCTACTTGGGACTTGGGGGATTTGACAAGGTTTCCTCAGCTGGTGTATTCTTGTGTTGAGACCTGCCCATTTCGATTCCACTTGGGGTGGTTGGTGCGTTACCTATGAGTTATCTAAGGGCATTACACTGGGCTCCACAGAGAATTTTGGGCACTCACTTGGTTTGTCTTTGAGTGTGTCTGCCCTCAGAGCAGTGGCTGGGCTTTAATAGTGAGTCTGGGAGTATTCTGCTGGGGGATGCATGGTCGTGCAGGGACTAGGTAATGCACAGAGGGGGTGCAACTGTCTTTCACAGGGCCATGTGGGAACCAGGTATGGCATGGGGACTGGGCAGTGCTCTGGAGCCAGAACTGGCAGCTGCGGAAACCTCAGGAACTGACAGGTGTGCAGGAACTGGCCGTTGCAGAAACCACGGGGGTGGTGGGGCAACCACCTGCCTCAAGGCCAGTGGGTGGGCTCAGACTGCTCTAGCAGGGCCTGCAGGTTGGGTTGCACCGGGCGACTCACTGACTCCAAAGAGTGCTGATCCGGGATGGCAGCTTCCAGGTAGCAGGATCCGTTGCCAGTAAGGTGCTAGAGCTCAAAGTGGTGGTCGAGCATGTGTCCATGGCCTGGATCACAGCTGGAAATGCTAACCCTTATTCCCCAAGGGTCATGGTGTGGCTGCTACTTGGCCATCTTGAACCAGGCAAGATAGAAATTTTTAAAGGTAGTACAAATCAAGAAATATCATGAGCTGGAGAGATGACTCATTGGTTAAAGCAAGTATATAAACATACACTCCAACCTGCAAATATAAAGTTTTGAGCTTGGTGTGGTGGCACATGGCTGTTATTTTAGCCCTCTGGAGACTGAGTTAGTAGGATTATGATTTCCAAAGCAACCTAAGCTTCACCGTAAGAACTGATTTAAAAATTCACACACATTTGACTGCTCCATATCCTTAATTATGTTTATTCAAATTATTTTAACTTGTTTATTACACTGACTTTGTAGGAGATCACATTGTGATTTTAATTTGCATTTTCCTGAGCACTGATGATTAAAAAACAACTCTTTACCTTGTTATGCCTTAGTCCACTTTTATTGGGTTTTCAAGTTTTTTCCTATTTATGTCTTTTTTTGATGCTTATGCTAAGTGTCTTCACTGTTTATGAATTACCTTTCCATTGTCTTAACATTTATTTTGATTAACTGTCTTAATTTTCATGACAATTTCTGTCTTCATCTTTTCTTTTAGAGATAGTGATTCCAGTTTCCTATTTAAGAAGCTGTTGTTATCCCAAGTTTATAACATGCTCTCCTATATTTTCTTCTTGAAATTAATTTCACACACTGAAACAGAGGGAGAACACACTTCAAGATATAGGCATAGGTAAAAACTTTCTAATTTCTAGTGACTTAAAAAATGACACTAATCAACAAATAGGACTGTCCATCAAGTGAAGAGAGCCAATAGAATGGGAGAAAAATCTTTGCTGCTCATCATATGACAGAGGAGTAATATCTAGAATATGCAAAAAACCAAGCATTAAGAAATCAAAGAAACCAATCAATAAATGGGTTAACAAAAAATAAAGCAGTTATCTGGGCTTTGGAGATGATACAGCAGTTAAAGGCACTTGCTTACAAAGCGGCTAGCCCAAGTTTGGCAGGAGGCCCTAGTACACTAATTGTGTCTTTCTGTCTCTGTCTGTATCTCTCTCTGTGTCTCTCTCTGCTTACAAATAAATAAAAATATTTTTAAAGCAATAAATAAAAAGAATAGTCCTCAGAAGAAGACTGCAGGGCTGGAGAGATGACTTAGTGGTTGAGGTACTTGCCTCTAAACTACAAAGACTCAAGTTTGATTCCCCAGTACCCATGTAAAGCCATATGCCCAAGGTGGCATATGCAAATGGAGTTCATTTGCCATGACTGGAGGCCCTGATGCACCCATTCTCTCTATATGCCTCTTTGTCTCACTCTCTTTCAAATAAATAAATAAATAAATAAATAAATAAATAAATAAATAAATAAATATTGTCAAAAGAGAATAAATGCAATGGATAAATGTGCATGCAAAAAATTAATCACCTTCAGTAGCCATCAGAGAAATGGGCTAGTTCTAGCTAGCATTGTTCTTTCTGCTGAAGACTGAACTTGGCTATTAGAGAACTTTCATGCTTCCATGTGAATTTTAGGATTATTTTTCTGGCATAACAAAGAATTTCATTGGAATTTTAATGGAACTGGTATTGCACCTGTAGACTGCTTCAAGTATCACAGCCATCTTCACAATATTAATTCAGCCAGTCTATAGTCAGTAGAATTTCTTTCCCATTTTCTAGTATCATCTTGGTTCCTTTCTATATTTATGGGGAAACTGGGTCTGTAGTTTGAGTATTTCATTGTGTTTTTATCTGCTTTTGGTATCAGTTACACCAGCTCCACAGAAGGAATTTGGTAGTGTTCCCCTTTATTTTGTGGGACAGTAGAGGTTGATACTCAATTTTCCTTTAAAGTTTGGTACAACTTAGGAGTGAAACCATCCTTTCCAGGGCTCTTCTTTGTGAAAGTGACTTTCTTTATTCTTTGTGGTTTTCTCTTCCTCCCTTTTTTTCTTTAAATATACTTGACATTTGCATACATTAACATGTTGTATTTTCATATTTTCTCCTGAATTAACCTCCCTCTCTTATCCCCTTCCCTATCACACAGCCACTCTCTTCTTTCCCATTAATTTCCATATTAACTTCATGCCATTTGAGCCACTGAGATAAATTAATGTATATTGCATGCTTGTGGATGGAAGATCATTTACTCTAGAATGAGCAATTTATCAGTATCTAGTTCACTCAAGGAATTAACTGCCACACTCCCAGCAACAATAAACTGCTAGTAGATACTCTGGGAGGTTATTGGCTCATAGCCCCTGTATTAATTTCTATTACCAGTCATTCCCCCCTATGATGAAATATTGGTGGGCTCAGTCTTGTGAGGGAAACCACAACTGCTGTGAGAGTTCATGAGATTAACAGTCATGTCATATCCAGGAGACAGACTTTCACAGCCATATTTTAGAGAAACTCTACCCATGGTTCCTGACATATAACTTTCACAGTCTTCTGTTCCCTAAGCTCTCTAGTAGACTGATGAACTCAGATTTAAAATTAGCATTTTCTGCATGGGTGGTTTTATAACTTTTCCTGGAATACAAGTGTATTTGCCTTTCCCTATCTTCTGGCCTCAGTAAAAATTATGATTTATGATAAGGTTTCCATTATAGTGGGGCATGGTGACACATGGCTGTTATTACAGAGCTTAAAAAGCTTGAGCTCAAGGCCACCTAGAGCTGCACAGTGAGACCCCAATCTCAAAAGCACTGGAGGAAAACAATTTTACATGATGCTTCACAGTAATTTTAGGTTAAGACCTTTGGCTTACCATAAATATGCCACGAAGTACAATGAGCCATTTTATTTAACATCTACTACATGCCATCTGAGACAATATTATCATTGATTGTGGGACTCACTTATAAAATCTTAGGGAGTGTTTCTGAAAATCTGAATCAAATCAAATATGTTTTTATTTATTTCAGAATGGCAGTCACTGTTCCATTTTTTGCCCTTGTGCTCAACCTGCAAGACCTAGGCAGCAATATCTTCCTGTTCCAGGTTCTCTTTGGAGTTGCCATGCTCTTAGCCAGAGGTGCTGGCAATCTGACAATGAAATGTTTGGGGCGCAGAGAAAGCCAGATGTTGTTCTTCTTCCTGACAGGACTCCCCATTCTGGTCAACACCTTTTTGTCCCCAGGTGAGAGATATAGGAGTTTGGGGAAAGAAAGCAATTTTACCCATTCCTCAAGTATTACACTGGTCTTACTTTCCTAGTACCAAAAGAAAGACATTTCCAACCTTAGAGCCAGTAGAATGTTTAAAACTGATCCTGAGGCAAGTTGTGGTCAGGACTTAGACTGTTTTAGGGAGCCAAAGTTCTTAAGGAGTGCCTGAGACAAGTCGTCATGACATCTAGAATGCGTCAGAATCAGCTGGTAAGTTTCTTTATAAAAGTCAAATTCCTTGATTCACCCTCATCTTCCTCTCTCTAGAAATGTATGTGCCATGTGCCTTTCAACTACTCACATTTCAAGCAATAATCATAAAAATGTCAGCCTTGCGGTTCTATCCTCAAGAAGGCACACAGTGCTCTCCCTGGGAATCTTTATGAGTTTTGAGGTCTTTTTAATACTGCCCACTCCTTCATCTCTAATTATTCATGTGTGTTTGATATTAAGTCATTACAAGTGCAACACATTTTTCATAGAGGCTTCTTGACTTCAATGAAATAAAAATCCCTTGTCTTTGGGCACAAAGAAATACAATAGGAAAAGTCAATGATCTGTTCCTAATATGCCTTCCAAAATATTTCAGTATCTGTCCTTAAGCAAGAAACAGATTAAGAAGCAAATTCAGGTGCTCTTATAATCTAGTTTACTAAATTAATCAAAGGACCTCTGTATTGATTATGGAAACTTTTGTAGTTGTAATCTCTTCTATATATTTACCTAAGAAGAAATGCATTTTGAATGATCCCATACTTCTGGGAGATCCCAGAGTAGTGGCTTCATTTTTCTTGATATGAAATGAACATTTTCTGCATTGTTTTTACTATTTAGTGACTTTTGTTGATGTAAAAAATATTTTTTGATCTGCTTAGTGCTTTAGGGTTTGCTTTGCTGTGTCATATCATCGTAGAAGAGGCCTAGGAATTCTCTAAGGTCTCTTGTACGAGTGCCTATTTCATTTATGATACTCCTCAGGAATGAATCACCTCCCAATGCCACACCTGATATTCTGCCTTGGAGATTAGGATTTCAACATAGTAATTTGGGAGAGACACAAATATTCAGACCCTAGTATTCTGGGTCCCCATTATCACACTGAATTCTTATTTATAATTGATATAGGAAATAAAAAGTGACATGTATACTTGTTTTTTAAGAAACTTACATTAAAAAATTTTAGTGTCAGTGGTTCCCAAAATAACATAATTATTTCAAAATAGGAGCTCTAATGTTAGATTTTAAAATCTTGAGTTATTTGGAACTTGTTTCTTAGAATTATCTACTCCATAATTAAAAATTAAAGTAAATCTAGTCTTTTTGCTACTCTATAATATAATGCCTGTTTTACATAAAAAATTGTTCCCATGCTCCAAGTTCTAAATTGTTCAAGACACAGATCATAAACTCCTTAGATCTGTATATAGTTCTAAGTCTTAGAAAAAGTGCTCAGAATTTACTAGACATAATAAATAACAGAACTATTTCCTGAGTCTGTCAACTATCAATATTTAAGCAACTGCTTTAGATTCTTTCATTTAATGTTTCGACCCCAGCATATATATTTGCAAACCACTCCATGATCTGGTGCACTGCAGTTTATACGCTACATATTTCTTAGTTACGATAACATTACTTGGAAGTGGGCAGATTTCTTCAGCCAAAATTTTTTGACTCTCCCTCATCTTTCTCTCTCCAGAATTGCAGACCCTGCGTGTGGCTTTAGCCACACTTGGAATTAGTGGTATTTCTGCTTGCTCCACAGTCATTTCTATACATAGCAATGAGCTCATCCCTACGACATTCAGGTAAAAAGAACATTAAATGTTTATTTTCCAAACAGAACTTTCTAAACTAAACTACTTGATATTAAGGAAAAAGAGAAGGATAAATATGAGCCTGTTTAGTTATCAAAAAGTAAGTTGTAATAACATTAAATCAGCATCTAAGTGTCAACAATTAGTAAAACCAACTTTATGGTTAGAAATGTGTGATGTCCTTTAATGCGGCATCTCATTTAACTTTAAGACCATGCTAATAGTTTGATGCTATGGGTATCCATATTTTAATAACTATAACATAGTTCAGATAGGAACCAATAGCAGTATATATGATATCAAAGCTTCATGTCAAAGCCAATGTGTTCAGTTACTCTACTGTATTGTTCCAAGATGAAATGAAAATACGTAGGAGCTAACACCTGAAAATCCCAACACTTGGGAGGCTGAGGCAAGAGAATCTTTAGTCCACTCCAAGCCTAGGCTATACAGTGAGACCCTGCCTCAAAAATAAGTGTGTGCGTATGGATTTGGACAAGATTTTCTTTTATTTACATTACCAGGTCAATAATGGCAGGACTCAATACCGTGTTAAATAGATTAGCAGGACTGCTGCCTCCTCTCTTGATGCTCTTAAAGGAGTTTTCTCCCCGCCTGCCCTGGGTCATCTGTGGAGTCTTCCCCATGCTTGTTGGCTTTGCTGTCTTCCTTCTTCCAGAAACCAGGAACAAGAAGCACCCTGACACCATCCAGGATATGGAAAATGAGTAAGTAAACCCTCCAGTGATCAGTTAACAGGATAGTAGGTGAGTGTGGAGTAAATGACCATCTGCAGCTCACTCTGCTTCACAGAAGCTCAGACCTGAGCTATTTTTGGCACCTTCACCCCTGTCTGCAAAGGTGTCAGACTCTAAATGTCACTCTCTCGATTACAGAGACCTTAATGAAGCAGTAAGTTTAGTGGTGAAAAGACTAATGGTAGTCATACCATAAACAGCATGTAGTCTCTGCCTTTATAGGAAGCACATACCTGGTAGCTTCTGAGTTATGTACTAAAGCTCTTGGTTTTATCATGCATCAGCCCAATGAATGATTGACATATTAAGAGGAAAGACAAGACTTTCCCTCAGAGATACAGACTTGGCTGTTGCTTCATTCAAGGAAGAATTGTGAAAATACAACATAGAACAATCTTCCCAGCAAAGGTGATAGTGTATCATTTGCCATAGATAATTTAATTTTTTTTTCATGGAAGGATGTAGTTTTAGCCAAGGCTGACCTGGAATTCACACTGCAGTCTCAGGCTGGCCTCAAACTCATGGCAGTTCTCCTATCTTCATGTCCTAAGTACTGGATTTAAAGATGTGTTCCACCATGCCTGGCATCTTATATAATTTTTTTTAAAAAAGAAAGACTTTAGGAAATAAGAAAATAATCTGAAAAGAGGAAGATAAGAAAACACCTTTAATTTTTTTCCTCTTTCCCTTTTGATTTTTCAAAAAAAAATTGGTGAAACGTCTAAATGGTGAATGTAGCAATATTCAGTGCTGATTTCACAGGTAGGTCCCAGTATCACACAGTAGTGTTGACGTCCAGGGAGTCTCCTGTTTAAAGTCTGCAGGTGAAGGGTCAGCATGCAGAGTATGTGTACTTATTCTACAGCTGTGTTATTTTGCTATTTGGTTTTCTTTTATTTTTTTCTCCTCAGCATGAGTGATTCAAGAAAAGTCAAGCAGGAAGATACTTCCATGAAAGTAACCCAATTTTAAGGCATATGCAAGATTTGATCCAAAATATAGAAGGAAATCAAGATGGTTCCTTTTTAGAAATCATTAGAAAATAGCCAAAAATATGTAATGGACAAATAGGTAGCACAGTTAAGGTATTACATATGGCAGTTTATCAAGCTAAGGGTGTGGCTCAGTGGTAAAGCTTTGTCCTAGCATGGGCAAAGCCAAGGGTTTAATTCCCAGCACTAAATAGATACACTT
>PVHP010045754.1:0-13541 GCA_004024765.1 Zapus hudsonius | reverse complement strand
GAACTGCAGGCTGGAATCCGCAGGGAGCCATGCCTGTTTCCTAATCAGTCGCCTGCCCCAAAAAGCTGTGCTCTCCTCCACCAACTTGTGTTGATGTGTTTCCTTCCCTGGCAGCTGATGCCACCAGGACTTAAACTGGGTCGCAGAGGGGGAGGAGGAGCTGGCACAGGCCCACAGGCCATGTCCTCCCCTGACCTGGCTCCCCAGGCTCCCGGCCTGGAGCTCAGAGCAGAGACCCTGCTCCCTAGAACCATGGAGCTCTGCCCTCCGCACAGCTTAGGAAAGGGCAGGGCCTGCCCTGAGCTGAGGGCAGAGACCCTGCCAGGCCACAGCCCCTTTGACTGTCTCTGCCTGAGCCTCCTTCCTCAGGGAGCCTTGGGGCTGCCTTCCCTATGGAGCTGGGCAGCTGTAGGGCAGTGGGCAGTGAGCATAAATTTCTAAATAAAAACTCCGCCTCCTGTGCGATCCCCAACCCAGTCCACAGAGCAGATGGTTAGTATCTACCTGGAATAGGTGACCCAGGAAGGGTAGTGCCAGCACACCACCTCAGCTGCGTGTCCCCTGCCCAGCACGTGACACACCCTCCCCTTCCAGAGGTTCCATGTCCAGCCTTGGGTCCTGAGTTCTCTCCCTCTCTCTCCACAGGTTCTTTCAAAGCACGGGTTTGGTCCCATCACCACCGACATCCGGGAGGGACAGACATTCTACTACGCAGAAGACTACCACCAGCAGTACCTAAGCAAGAACCCCGATGGCTACTGCGGCCTTGGGGGCACCGGGATTTCCTGTCCCGTGGGAATTAAAAAATGATTCCTGCCCACATGGTGAGCCCTAGAGGTTCCAGTGCAACCACTGTCCCCGAGTGGCGCGCGGCTTCTGTGACTCACATCCATGGCTTTTCGCTCTGCACGTTGCACGGGTGATTTATAAAAACCTGCTTGATGCTGTCATTTAACAATGGCAAATAGATGAAAAGTAATTTGTCTTCTGATAAGTTGGAATGGGAGTGGAGTGGGAGAGTTTCAGAATCATTCAGGATCCAGATGGAAATCACAAATACCCAGCGTCAGCTGCTCGGGCTGTGGAGGGACGCCAAGGGGTGATTCGGGGAGACGGCTGGGCAGGGCGTGGGGTTCCTGGGACCTGCTTCCCCTCACTCACATGCCTTCTTTCCACCAGTGCCTTGCAATTCTCAGTCCTCTCCACGCAGAGAAAATCTATGAGCTACCTTCATGAATACTACTTGCTTGCAGCTCTAAGAAAGCTTATTGTAATAAAAATCTACAGTTGAATGATACAAGCAGCCCGGTGTATCACCCGTCTCTCTCTCTTGCTGAGGAAGGGTATTTGTAAACACTGCAAAGTAGAGTCAAGAGCTCAGGGGGTAAAAAGCCTGTGATCGTCTCCCCCCAAATGGGAAATATCAGGGTTAAAATTTGGGGAGGCACTCTCGCCTCCGGCTCCCTGCAGCCTCAGTAATAACCGTCATCTTCCAGGTGCCTGTCATGTCTGCCAAGGGCAACAAGGACAATGGCATTTAGGGCAGACACTTTCAGTTTTTACCTGAAGAAACTTCTCTTCAAGACAAGGAGTTGGACCGGAAGCCATAGCCGTGTGAATAAATGAACGAGTCAGCTCGTGCTAGAAAGAGGATCAGGTGAAAGAAGAGGCCGCTCTCGGAGGCCTCTGGGAGATGTGAGCTTGAGCAGATTGGTCTCAGGATGAAGCAATTGCAGAGACACATGCGTGCTAGGAGCACCCACCCTTGCCACTCGGCTTCCTGAAGGATCTTTCTGCACAGAAGGACCGAAAGTACAGAGGGTCAAATTAGAGGGTCTGGAAGGCCAGCGGGGCCAGGACTTTGCAGAGGGGCCCAGGTGGGCAGAGCCAGTCCACGGAAGACCTGCAAGGACTTGGGGACGTACTATTGATCCTACTGAGCTGGGAGCCACTGGAGCCTTCCAAAGACGTCTCATTTCTTCACGTGTGTCTATGTGGTGTGTGCATGCACGTGTGCATGCATGTTCAGATTGCACGTGTGCACTGGGAGCGTGCGCGTGGAGGCCAGAGGTTGACCCCCAGTGCCTTCCTCAATTGCTTTCCACCTAATTTCTTGAGAAAAAGTCTCATGCTGAACCTAAACTCACAGGATGGGCTGGACTAGCTAGCCAGGGGGTCCTCTTCCCTCCATCTCCCCAGCATTGGGGTAGACACACACATACTGCCACACCTAGTTTGCGAGTGCTGGGACTTGAACTCAGGCCCCGTGAGCATCACTTCAGCACCTCTCTCGTTTCTAACCTGATCCTAGAATGAGTGGGGGCGTTGGTGGTTTGTGGGAGCATAGGTCTGGGACTGGGTGACTGAGTGCTCTTATCGGGTGGAGACTTGGAGGAGAAAGGCAGCCTGTGGGCAGCTCGACAACGTGGAAAGGATCTGAGAATGAGAACGTCAAGAACCACCCGCATAGAGACGATACTTGAGGGCACGGAGCCATTCGAAGTCATTAGGAAGGGAATGGAGTTGGGGTCAAGGGGTCTAAGAAGTCATCTCCGGGGCCTTGTGATGTCAGAGAGGTCAAAGGGAAAGCAGACCTGGGAAGTAATGCTTCAGGTTGGGTGGGAAGGCAAAATGAGTGTGTGGCCATCTGTGATCCAAGAGCAGAATAAGAACCAGGAAGCCAGGTCCCTTTGCGGAAGGATCGCAAAACATTCTAAGGACCTGACAGACTCTTGCCGTAAGCCTTCCACCCATGAAGACGGGCTCTTTGCCAGGTGACTCTGGCCTGACTCAGTCCCCACTGGAGTGACAGACTGTAACACACAGTGCCACCAGGGCCCATAGATGGAATGGGAATCGAAGACAGTCTTGCTACAGGTCTGTCTCACAGGGTTTGGGTGTCTGAATCTCCAGTCTGAGTTACCTCCTCCCTCCCAAGATGCACTGTGTCTACTAACCTTGTCTCTAGTTCTTTCAACTTGACACTTTAATGTCTGCCCTGCGCAACCCAATGGTCCCGAGTCTCCGAGACCTCCCCCTCGCACTTCACCCCTCCCACTCCTAAACACAAGCGACTCCACAGTTCACAGTCTCATCCTCACTCTCTGGCCACTCTCCTCCTGCCCTCATCACCCCAGGACCAGGTACCCCTGATTTAGGAAGAGCCCCTAGCTCCAGAGCTCACTAAGATGACTCACATGAGCCAGTCAGTCGTATGGCTGTGTAACCACTAGCTCCGTATGGCTCATCCCTTCCTGAGGAAGCCACTATACTGCTCTGGCTTCCCCCTCTCCTGTGCCTCCTGATGGCCCCGGGCTTTTCCAGGTGTCCCCATACATGGCACCCCCCATTCTGGAACTGTGAGTACCAAGTGTCCGTGTGTGTGTGTGTGTGTGTGTGTGTGTGTGTGTGTGTGTGTGGCCTGCCTACCTGCTTTAACAAGTAAGAGAGATGTTCCGAAATGGTGGATGGCCATTTCTTCATAGAGTTATCTTGGGTTTTTATTTCATGAATTTAGAAACGCTCTCACTGGGTACATAAACATTCAAGCTTTTCATGTCCTCTTGGTGAAACGGCTCTGCATCCCTAACAATGGTTCTTTCTTTGAAAACTCCTCTCTGTCTTACACGATGCGGTCACTCTGGCTTTCCTTCGCTAGTGCTCACGGGAGAGGGACGATCCTGTCTTCTCCCATTTAATCAGCCTGCATCCTGGCATCCAAGGTAAACCGTTTGCTGTATGGAGCTGAGTTCTTCTTTAGCTTAGCTGACAGTGCCTCCTCTGACTGGGCATCCAGCTGGCTCCCCTTGGCTCAGGTCTTCCAGAGGACAGTTTCTTCTCTTCTTGTCTCTCTGTGTTTACACTTCAGTGATCCCCCTTCCTCTTAGGACAAGGGATAAAGGATTCTCTTCTGTCTCCTGTGCAGGCTGATAGGCTATTTCTCTATTGTGCACTTTGGTGGATGTTTTAAGATTACTTCATTTAGTGTACATTAGAATTACCTGAAAATAAGATAATTGCATTTCTCCCCCTGGTCATTCTGTATTTTTATCATATAGTTTATTCAAAACTTGTTATAATTTCATATTCTTGCTTTAAATTGCCGATTGTTTTGTAAAGATACTTAAATAAGAGAAAGTATTTTAGACTTTCTTACATAATTAACATTTCTAGTGTTGTTTATTTCTTTGATTGATTCATATTTCTACAACCTATTCCTTCTACTCAAAGGATTTCATATTTCTTCTAGTGCATTCTTTCCATCTATCCATTCTTTGCTATGGATAGATGTCTGAGGAAGTCTTGATTCAACCTTGTTTACCAAAACATATTCTTGGGGCTGGGGCTATGGCTCAGCAGGTAACAACGCTTGCCTGCGAGCCTGCTAGCCCAGTGCCCTCATAAAGCGGGGTACAAAGTGACCCATGCATCTGTGATCCCAACAGGCCTATGGCGGTGGGAGGTGGAGCCAAGAGAGCCTAAAGCTCGTGAACCAGATAGACTGGGAGCACGCGCACAAGGGAGTCCTTGTCCAAGCCAAGTGCAAGGAGAGGACACTTACCCTGAGGTTGTCCCCACCCCCATTCTAGGGGTAGAAGCCAGGACCCTGCACATGGTAGGTGAGGGCTCGAGCACGGAGCACACCCCAGTCTGGTTTTCAGCTGGATTCTTGTATCTATTGACATTTGATTAGAGGCTTTAGGACATCTCATCTCTACCAACAGGCTCGGTCTGTATTGTTGAAGTCTTGTCTGCTAATCCATCGCGTGTATCTTTCTGGGTCTTTTTGGCTGATTAATTTCATTGTGGGATTGTTTTCATCCCTTCTTTCCATGCAAGGTAGTTTTTTTATTGGACATGTGAGACATTGTGTAGTTGATCTTTTTGGATATTTTTCTATTCCTAGGAATATTCCTGAGATGTTTTTTTCCTACAACACAAACACAGTTGATTATTTGGAACCCATTTGATCTTTTAAGGCATGCGTTCTAAACCCTAGCGCTGAGCTAGGCTCAGCCCCCCTCTTGGATTGTGAGCTCATAGAAACGGGTTTGGCCCGCAAGGAGCTCTCGGCCTTGTTCCCACCCTCTCTTCTGGAGGGCTGTTTTCCAAATCTCAGACTATGGAAATGTGTTAGTTCCCTTTCTCATTGTTTGGATTAAACACCTGACAAAGCCATTTATAAGGAAGGATTTACTCTGGTTCTTGGTTGAGGAGATCCGGAAAGTGGTCCATGGTGGTGGGATCCTGTGGCAGCTGGCAGGGTTGGGAGTCAGGCAACAGAGAGAGAAGTGAATGCTGGTGTTCAGCTTGCTAAAGCGAAGGATTCCATAGATAGACTCACCTGCCCCTCATGTTGCCACAGAGTCTGGCTAGTAAAGTCTCCAGGATTTCAGCCACTGTGAACCTGGGGGCAGCTAGAGAGGCCTGAACAACACTGATCACTGGGACGTGTGGCATTCTGGGTGGCAAGAACTGCCCTTCCCTACCCAGTTAGGAACGCCCCCACCGTGACATCTTTGGAGCACTACAAGCAGAGAACCCTCAGAATTCTCTAAATTTTAATTTTTACCTACTCATTTCTTTCCTCCATTAACTGGTTGATCTGGTTTGAAGTGACCGGCTTTTATCAAGACACTCGTCATTGTTATTTAGTTTCAGGGCCTTCAGTCTTCTTTGTCCCAAATGGGAGGGTAGACAGAGGTTCATCATTCCGTGTGAATGCATCAAGTGAGCGGCTCGATTGGAGATGTGCTAGAATATTCTGAGAAAGCCTCAACTCTAAACAGTGAGCAATGCCATCATTTCTGTTTGAGGCACACGCCCCCTGCCCCACACGGAATTAATGACATTGGGATTGAGTCTGTCTCTTCTTGTACTCAAATACCCTAGCTGACTTGGAACGAGAAAGAATTAGGGCACAGCTCGAACACAGAAGTGGGAAACGAGACGGGCTGAACTCCACAGGGAGAACTTGCTGTTTCTTCGTCTGTCTCCTGCTCCAAATAGCTCGGCTCTCTCCCCAGTTTATGTTTATGTGTTGCGTCTCTTCCTCCTGTGGCAGATGCCCAGAGACCGCAGACGGATGCTTTGCAAACTAGGTCAGAAAGGATGGTGAGGCACAGACGTGGTCCCTCGGGCTACATCGTTCTGTGTCCTCACGCCCAGTTCCAGTTCTCTGGCCTGCCTTAGGTGGTAGGCCAGGGCAGACCCTGGTCCCTGAGCCATGAGGGCCTGCCCAGCTCCCAAGTTCTCAGTCCTCGTAGCTGGAAGGAGGCAGAAAGGAAGTCCTTGATGGTTCTCAGCCTCTGTTGCCTCTGCCCAGTTCTAAGTTGCCCGTTCTCATTCTACTGAAGCCTTGGCAGAATAATTTCAGAGAACGAATCGTCTGCTTGTCACCAAGCCAGAAAGTGACCACACTGGTCTTCTAGAGCATCCGGGCCCTGAGAACCTGTTTCTAACATACAAGATCAAACTTGGCTTTCCAGGTCTGAGACAGTGCTTACCTCCCATTCATAAAGCCCTAGTTTGAATCCCCAACACCCCTAAACACAAAAATTCAGAAATTAAAGCCAGGCGTGGTAGCTTATCCAGCCCTCGGGAGACTGAGAAAGAGGAGTTTGAGGCCACCATGGCTACATAGGAAGCCCCCAGCCAGCCTGGGCTACAATGTGAGTCCATCTGAAAAAGCAGATCAATAAAACCAAACAAAACAACCACAAAACGAGACAAGATCCAGGTCGAGGTTCCCCAGGGTAATTACAACAGCTGTGCTGTTCTGCATAGAGGCTCGGTTTTCAGGTCAAACAAGCCTGATTTCAAGTGCCAAGGAACAGAGATGAATAAAAATGAGTGGGTCGCCCAGTGCATCACAGTGAGCAGCAGATCCAGGACCCAACAGCCACATGACCATGCCTTCTGCAGTGCGTGGCGTGGCCTCGGCTGCCCCGTACAGAGCTGCCATACCCACGGTCTGCCTCCTTCCTTTGACCTGTGCAAACTTGGCCTTTCCTCGGGGTGTCCTTCCAGGGGATGGTTATCAAGCACGAAGCCTGGTGCTTGAGAAGAAAAATGTCTTAGTGTACAAAAGACTAGAAGCAGGGCATTGAAGCCAGATCCAGGTGGGTATGATAGACTCGAGCACAGGGCTTTAAAGGCTGAGCTCGGTGGTGCACGCCTGTAATCCCACTATGCAGGAGGCTGAGGCAGGAGGGTCACATGTTCAAGGCCAGCCTGGGCCACTTAGTGTGGCCCTGTATCAAATCAAATGTAAAATAAACAATTGGGAGATAGCTCAGTGGTAGAGTACTGGCCTACCTCAAGTGCTGGGATAAATACCCAGCACTACAAAACAACAACAATAATAATAGGGGGCTGGAGAGATTGCTCAGTGGTTAAAGCACTTGCCTGCAAAGCCCAATGCCCCAGGTTTGATCCCCAGGATCCACATAAAGCCAGATACACAGTGGCACATGCATCTGGAGTTCATTTGCAGCGGCAGGAGGCCCTGGTGCACCCATTCTTTCTCTCTCCTCTCTCTCTTCCTCTCTGCTTGCAAACAAAAAAAAATGATGATAATAGGAATGACACTCTCTTGGCTGCTGTGAGGTAGAGCAAAATAATCTGAGAGCTGCAGAGCAAGGAGGACTCAAGGAGCATTTCAGAGATTCCGAGCTGATGTCACTGGCAGGGTTTTGTCCCTCCTCTTCTCTGGGGGACTTTAGCCAATTCTGTCTAAGCTGAGAATCAGATGTATTCCAGACATATCATCCAGGGACAGAGACACAGTTGTGTGGTCTTTGGAGAACCTGGAGACTCAGAGGCTCTACGTGGGGTTTCAAGCTGTGTGGACATCTGGAAAGCTAGATGATACCTTCGAAAAGTTAGAGTTAAATGCTTGCCTCTGATGCACAGCAGCTGAAGGCCCATGTGTGGAAGGAACCTTCCCAAAATCTCACCCCTTCCAGACAGGTAGCAGGCAGAACCCCCCCCCCCCAGGGTATGGATGGAGAGCTAGTATTGGTGCCACAGCCCATGTAGACTTCGAGGCAATGAGACCTGTCAGGATCCCAGCAGGAGCCTGCAAGGTTATGCCCAGAAGGGAAGGCGCAGGAGAGGCAGACGCTATCCAGCTAAAGATCCTTGGTCTCATCTGAGAAAGACTTCAAGGATGGACCCGGAGGAGATCCAGCAAGGACTAGTTTCTTAGAATCACTCAAGCACCCCCAAAGAACACTGAGCAGGCAGATAGAGAAAGAGCGGCTCCCGAGGGTCTCTGCAGCCTGGGTTTTTCGTCAGGTCTTTTCTTGATGGTGGCAGATTGGTTTGAATTGGAGATACCCTAGATCCATCCCATACATCAGGCAGGAGTCTTTGACCTTGAATGGTCCAACAAGGACTGTCACAGCCGGTGGCCGTGGAGTCATTCCTGGTTTGTTTTGCTTGTTTCATCAATTTATAAGCCACTGCGCCTGGCCAACGATCTACTCTTCCACCAGCACGTGACTCCCTTTGAAGAGAGGACTCTCGCAGAGACTCAACCAGCTGGGCCCTGCAGTGGGCTCCTGTTCTGGCCTCCTCCACGAGTCATTCAGGCGCAGAAAACTGTCCCACAGCGCCCCTCAGAACCCAAGCCCACCTGCAGCCTCATTTCACAAACTGAGGACACTCGGGTTTAGAGACAATGTTTAATCACCGGGCTCCCAGAAGCAACACCACATGCAGGAAAAGGACGGCCCGGAGCGAGAAAAGCAAACGGTACCCGGCATCTGCCTCGTGCGTGTAGGGCTTCCCCGCCTCCGTCGTCTCCTGGCTGATCCAGGGCAGGAAGCGGGACACCTTGGTGTAAACCCCGGGGTAGCCCTTCCTGCCGCACTCCACGCCCCAGCTGACAATGCCCACCTGGTACCACTTGGCTTTGTTTTTCCTTTTGTTGCAAACCAGAGGACCCCCACTGTCTCCCTAGGAGAGAGAAGTGCTTGAGAGAGGCTACTCCTGTCACCTGCTGGCAGAGGCAAAAGGACGCTCAAGGGTGCCTCCTGTGATCTCGGAGGCCTGTCACTATTGGGTAGGTGACAAACTATTTGGAAACTGAGAATAGTCACTTTTCTGCACACAAACCTTCTGGGCTATTAAAAATAATTCCAGTAAAAAGTCATGTGTAATCGTTAAAGAAATCACACAACTCAGATATGACAAAAGGAAGACTGTGGGGAGGTTGAGGTGAGGCGTCTACAAGCCAGCCATGAACGTGACCTTGCTCACACCTTGGTTTCAGGCTTGCGGCCTTGAGCTGTGAGAGGGTCGTGTTCCTGCTTGTTTGTTTCACATGTGTGTGTCATATGCGTGGTGTTCTGTGGTGTGTGTACTATGTGTGCGTGTGTGTGTATGTGTATTGTGTATGTGTGTGCAAGTATGTGCTCAGAGGCATGTGTGCACACATGAGTAGGCCAGAGAAGGTCAGATGCTCCCCCTGTGGCTTATCCACATATTTCCTTGAGGCGGAGTCTTTCTCTGGATCTGAAGCTGCAGTGGTTTTCTGGTCTCTGCTCCCCATGGGATTGGGTTACAGGTGTGTGTGGCCATGCCCAGTGATTTACGTGGATGTTGGGGAACCAAACTCAGGCAGTCTTGGGCCCTCATGCTTTTGCAGAAATTGCTCAGCCTCTGAGCCATCTTCCCAACCTTCGTGGGTTTTTAAAAATCATTTGTTTTATTATTTCTTTATTATGCGAGAAAGAGAGAGAATGGGTATACCATGGGCTCCTGTCTGCAAATGAACTCCAAATGCATGTGCAGCTTTATATATCTGGTTTTACCTGGGGGAATTAAACCTGGGCTGTCAGGCTTTACAAGCAAGTGCCTCTGACCTCTGAGCCATCTCCCCAGCCCTCATGTACATTTTCAAGCCACCCAATTTGTGGCCGTTTGTTATGGCTTCCTTCCCCAGGCACTGCTGTGGCATCGCACCTAAGGATGGACGCAGAAGCCAGGAACGCAGCAGAGCGCAGCCCATTACCTGGCAGGCATCCTTGCCACCTTCCAGATTTCCGGCGCACAGCATGTTCTTAGTGAAGAAAGGCAAGATATAGGAGCACTTGTCCCACTTAACCAGCTCCAGCCTGACCTTCTGCAGCTGCCGAGCCTCCGCGTTCCCATGACCTGGCCGGAGGAGAAGCAGAGGGAGAAAGAGGCAGCATCTAGACCAGAGATAAGCCGGCTTCCCTGTGCCCAAGGAGAGAATGTAGGCGAGAGAGCGGTGTCTAGAAGGTTATCAAGATCCCTGTCCCCCAAGCACCTGCAGCCTCCAGGACTGGGTCCTACTCAATCCCAGCCTGGGCTCCACATCTTCCCACTCTATGAAATGTACCAGCCAGCTGGGACCCTGAAAGGTCCCATAGGAATGCTGGGAAACCCAGACAGATGCAGCCTTGAATCCTGCCAGGATCCACCAAGGAGGAACGTTCATGCTTTAAGACAGGGACGCGTCCTTTCTGGTCATTACAGAATTCTGTGTCAATGAATACGTGTCCAATGACATTTGAGGAATTGTAAGCAGGTGGCTTTTTATTTTAAGCTTAGAAAAGCATCCAAGAGGGACCCAAACCAGAGCTGGACTTTGTGAGCTTATTGAAATTACTGTCCAGCCACGTGGAGACCTACTTGGAGGCCCTGCACTGCCTCCTGCAATATATTTTTGCTGACCTGTTGGTTCTAAGGCAAGACATTCACCAAGGACAAGGAGGAAAACGATCATCTTTGTGGGCTTGACTGGGAAGAAGTCTGGGTGTGGAATACAAGTCAATCCTAGAGAGAACTTGGAATTCATTGTACCCTGCCCTCTTGACCTGCGCCTGTAGTCACAGCACAGAACCGACCCCTCAACCTGACTGAGATGCTCAGGCTGGAGGGCGTGGCCTCCTTTGTCCCTCACAGTTCCTCCAAGTCACCACGTGGGCTTAGGAAGCGTCTGCCTGGGTTATCCCTGAGGCTCTGGAGGGATCATGTTCCAGAACTTGTAGCAAGTGCATGCATGTCCCAGGAGCCCTTGAAGGGTGGCTTCTCACGGGACTGAGAACTGATGTCCCCATATCAACCAGGCAGAATCCCTAGGGCCTGCAGGTCCGCTCGAGTTCTCTCCCTCTTCCCAGCCCCCGCCAGACGCCACCTCTCCCTGACTGACCTCAAGTAACTCACTCACTGTAATTGGTAACACCCCATCCTGTCACCCAGCAGTTTCTCCATGCCTGGATGTCGCTGACCTCGGAAAGGCACACGGGTAATCTGTTGGCACCCAAGTGTAACGGGGATTTGAGCAGCAGCAAAGCTATGTCGTTGTCAAAGGTCCAGTCATCAAAGTAAGGGTGTGCAACCAACTTGTCCACGTCCACACTCCGCACATTCTTGGTGCTTAGGTCGTCCTCTCCGTATATGATCTTCAAGCTGGACCTTATTTAAAAATAAAAGGAGAAGCCGGGCGTGGTGGCGCACGCCTTTAATCCCAGCACTCGGGAGGCAGAGGTAGGAGGATCACCGTGAGTTCAAGGCCAGCCTGAGACTACAGAGGGAATTCCAGGTCAGCTTGGACTAGAGCGAGACCCTACCTCGAAAAACCAAAAATAAATAAATAAATAAAATAAAATAAAAGGAGAAAAGGAAGTAAGCGATGGAAGAGAAAAGGTGATCCTGAGGGAAACTAACTCGACCTTCTGTGGCTATGACCCTAAGGAGGCTCCGGCGGCGGCATCTGGCCAAGCGTTTGCTGCTGAGCCGAGGAAAGCTCCCCAGCCCGGCAGCAGGAGGCAGATCTGAGTTCCAGGCCTGCGCTTTTGCTCACCAGCTCTGAACTGGAAGGTCTTCCTAGGCAAACCGATGCCTAGGAAACTGGTCGTTGACTTGATCCTCAAGTTGTGTGCATCGGTTATAGAACAGGCCCCTGGGAAGTGATGTGGCCCCTCGGGTTAGTCACCACCCCCCCACGCACATGTACACGGGCCCATGCACTCACACACACACACAATTTCTGGGGGCGTACTTACTTGTTGGTGTTCTCACTGAAGCAATGGGACGCAGTGAGGATCCACCACTCACTGAGGATCGTTCCCCCACAGAGGTGAGCGCTGTCCAAGAAAATCCCCACCTGCCAGGGGAACTCCAGGATAGCGGCCGGCTCCCCACCAATGATCCCAGAAACGTTTATTTCTTCAGATTTGAGGTTTAGTCTTTGGCCACATGTGACTAAAAGGAAGAAGAAAGTGGGGTGTGGTGGCATACGCCTTTAACCCCCGGAGGGAGGGAGGGAGAGGGAGAGGGAGGGAGGAGGGAGGGGAGGGGAAAGGAGAAGAGAGGAAGGAAGGAGAGAAGCAAGTCAGCAAGAAAGAAGAGATAAAGATGGGAACGGTGCTGGCTAGGGCCCAAGGGGTCAAAATTGGTTGGCTTAGAAGAAACGCTTCTCTCTCCAACACTTGCAGGTAGCAGAGCTCAGCCAGGGGGATATTGGTGGGGAACCCACCAGACTAATGGATGCCCACACATGTGTATGGGCACACTGGGTGCCGCCTTCGCCACGGTCAGGAAGGGTTCTGTGAGGCTTGCGGGGAGGGAACCAGATCTTTCTATTGACCGAAGTCAGGCTGCCAAGGACAGACTCTTCCCTTATTTAAATTACTTTCATGCTAAACTAGTCCTAGGTCTCGGCACACAGCATGAAACCCTTCTCCTCGGCTTTTCCAGAACCTTCCTAAGGGACTGTCTCCTGGACAATTTTCACAGCCCAAGAGATGGATTGATCCCACCCACTTTCTGGTTTCTGTCCTGCATTCCCTGTCGTTATTAGTGGAACCCGTTAGCACTCAATTCTAATTCCAGGGTTCACCTCAAATCACCACTGAGATAAAGTTTTGTCATTCCTGAAATCCCCCCCCCCACACACACATAAGGTAGTCTCTCTCTAGCCCAGGCTGACCTGGAACTCACTTTGTAGCTCCAGGCTGGCCTTGAACTCACAGTGATCCTCCTACCTCAGCTTCCTGAGTGCTGGGATTAAAGACCTGCACTGCTCACACTGGACACCACAGAGGTGTCTCACTGAAGACAGGAAGATTGAATGCTTAGTTGAGGCCAGGGAGTCCCTGCTTCATTCCCAAGGCTGATGTCAAAGGAGATGTTTGGCCCTTCCCACCGGAAGCCCTCACACTGCCAGGCGTGGGAAGCCTGATCTCAGATTTTCAGACCCAGCAAAGAACCCTGGGATCGCCATAAAGCAGTGCTGATCTCTGGTGAAAAATTTAAATGCTTAATTTAAACGGTAGTTTATGAATGTTTCAACAAAATGGCTGATAACCAGGTTGGGTTCTCAATGAAAAAGCTTCATCTACTGGCTCTTCCTGTGAGCAGCCTCTGGGTTGAATGTTCCAGAAGAGGCTCAGCAAACCTCCGTGATGGGTGTGTGTGTGTGTGTGTGTGTGTGTGTGTGTGTGTGTGTGTGTGTGTGGTGTGTGCATACATGTTTGTATGTGTTTGCGCGCCCCTAAAAGCGACTT
>PVHP010045753.1:0-13556 GCA_004024765.1 Zapus hudsonius | reverse complement strand
GCTCTGGCTGTCACTTGCGGCCTCCCGGGCGGCTTCCCCGGCTCTGCGGGCACCTTGCACTTACTGTTGGCCCATCCTTGCGCCGCCACGATCGATACTGCCCTTTAATTGCTGCGATTTCTCTATGCCTGTCCCAGGAACATTTCCCGCCTCGTCTCTCCTGTCACTCAATAAGTACTCTCCGAGTGAGGCAGCTCCAAGCTCTCCTGGGACTGAAAACTGCAAAAATGTGCCAATGTCTCTTTGTGAGCTGTCCGCTGTTTCTTTTTAACTTTTGGTCTGTACTTCTCTTCTGGCTTTCATACATACACGGGACTATACATGTCTGTGCCCTTGGCAGACAAGGGGTACTGGATTGTGCCTGCAAAACACCTAACAGTGCTCTTTAGATTGGCAGATGGTTGGCAAGATGCCCAGTCATTTTTAATCACTTGATTAAAAATCAATACTCACATGATTGGTGCCCATTTTATTACCATCACTACATACATGTTCATATCTATGCTTGAATTCCGCCCATGATCTAGTCACGTTGTGGGATGTTTTCCCTTCCTGCCTTCTCTGTTTTCACATTCTGTTCTTGCAGTGAATATTTCAGTCAAAGTACCCCTTCATTGCTTCTGTTTCTGCCGCTAATCGTCTTGCAATCATTTTTCACCCTACTGCATTTTTGTCCAGTAAACTGGAAGCCCACTTTTGGAAGTCTCTCCCTCCTTCCCTGCAACAGCAGAAAAGTCTTGAGCAAGATCCATTAAGAAAATGAAGGTTCTCTTCTCACTTGCCCTGCCATTAAGTAGTGTCTTTACCAAGGTTTATAAATACCTTCTTGAGGGGAGAATGGGGGGAGTCACCCCAGGAATCCACCAAGTCTAACCTTTTCCTCACCTATTTTGTGTTAGAATGGTTTGAAATAATTTCTGGAGAAAACCAAAACAAAACACAAAATGATGTAGTGAAACTTCTGCCCTGTGTTTTGAGAATTGACTTGTAATTGTCCTTAAAAATCTTTTAGACAAACCTCAAATAAAAGTTGCTAATTTAGCTGGGTGTGGTCCTGCATGCCTTTAATCCCTGCACTTGAGAGGCAAAGGGAGGAGGATCATTTTGAAGCCACCCTGAGATTGCAAAGTGAATTCCAGGTCAGCCAGGGCTAGGGAGAGACTCTACCTTGAAAACCAACAACATATATATATATATATATATATATATATATATATATATATATATATATATACATAAGATTTATATATTTTATATTTATAATATAAATATTTTAAATATTTATAATATAAATATATTTTATATATTATATGTAATGAATGAATTAATTAAACAAATAAAAAGTTGTTAATTTAGTTATAATGTATCTCTCACAAATGATCTAATGGGATTTTGAAGCACTAGGAATGGAGCTTTCCCATAGGATGCCTATGCTAACTAATGTCATTTAGGGGGACAAATGTAGAGCTTGTTAAAACAATCCGTGTATTCATAGAGTGTGGCCCCAGTTGTTTCAGGAGTGGTGTATGTGAACTCTCTAAGAACCAGACTGAGACAAGCTCATCAAGTTTATCGTGGCTTTAATGTTTAACCTGATACTCGTTGGCCTAGATATGAAATATTAGATTTCTTTGCTTCTGTAGCCAATAGTTTCATGAATAATAGACAGCAATAGCAACGAAAAGCAAAGTCATAAATCCATTCCCATGGAAAATCAGCAAGTCATATATTTTTTAAAAAATATTTTATTTATTCATTTTCAAGCAGAGAGAGAGGAGAGAGAGAGAGAAAGAGAGAGAGAGAGAGAGAGAGAGAGAGAGAGAGAGAGAGAGAGCACCAGGGCCACTACCTTGTGGGTCTGGCTTATGTGGGTCCTGGGGAATTGAACCCAGGGCCTTAGGCACTGGAGGCAAGTGTCTTAACCACTGAGCCATCTCTCCAGCCCAGCAAGTCATATCTCCTAGTTACATGTCCAGTTCAAAAAAAATGTCCAGCTCAAAAAAATCTCAGTTGAGTTTCTAGCATGAAGCAGAGGAAAATACCTACTTTTAGCTCCAAGGAGCATTTTTGAGTTCCAGTTTTATAGTGAAAGACCCTTGTGACTTTATACTATGGACACAGAAACATTTTGTTCTTTAATGAGATGTCTGGCCTTTGCCTGTTTTCACTCATGGCTGATTTAATCCGGAAGTCGTATCATCTAGTGATTCTCAAGGCGATAGAAAAAGTCATTGAGGGAGAAGGAAGGGCTGTGCTTTCTCCTCTGTCAGCAGCCTGCCAGGTTTGTGCTAACAACACTGGATGCTAGTTGCCCCGGTTGTAATTGCCTGGCCAATGATGATTATCTTCTGATGTCGGCTGACACAGTGTTCACCAATAGGAAAGCAGGAGGCCTGTGCTGACTGCTGTAACATTATGGATGTGAGGTGACATCATCAAAGGGCTTGCCTAGGACCTCATGAAACCCTCCCCCCTCTCCTGGCATCTTCCACACATCCAGCTTTCAGAGCTTTGGATATTTTTCTCACTCTGCTCCTGTGATGATTTCTATAAGGCTTTTACTGTTTGTGTATTTTGTGTTCTGTATTCTAAGGTGATGGATGAGTCGGGAATTTTTAGGATTAAAGACTTCCCAGCAGAGGAAACCTTTTTATTCTCAAATTTATTATTACCGAAGGGAAAAAAAAGCAGACTTTGAAAGGAGTTGTGCTTATGTGTATTCTTGCTTCTCTGTGAAGTTGAGAAAGTAACTTGACATAGCATGTGAGAATTGGAGAACGAAACGGGCGCTGGAAACGTGTCTTCGTGTTTTCCTACAAATGTAGCTGCGATTTTTCAAAGGAAGCCCAGATTGCAGCTGTTTGTCTGCTGGGAGAACTGCTTTGAGTTGTTCCTCTAACTCTCCTCGCCTGGGCTGCATTATTCTGAGAGATGCCTGGAAGACAGCTCAGTCTATTTGGCTGGAATAGAACAGGCCAGAGTTTCGTCTGCTGGTTATTAGCATTACAGCTAATGTGATCTGGGCCAGCTGTCTAGGAAAATACAGTGTCCATATTGTGTTTATGATATAGTCTTCACTTTGGAGAAATCACAGTTCATGTTAGCATGACGATTGAGAAGCCCTGTGTGAGGAACTTCAGGGAATCCTTCAGAGAACCTAGTGCACTGGGGTTTAGGTGTTTTGTGTGTTAAGAGAGAAACAAGGCTCTCTCATAGAGAAGAAAAAATGTGCTCTGTGTTATAACTCAGGAATAATAAAACAGTTCTGTAGGAATTTAGACCTGAACTTCCATGCATCTTTTAAGAAATGATAGGTATTTATGTAATCCTTGTTTAGGGATCCCAAGGATGAAAGCCAGCTTAATGCAAATTTTGGGATTATATTATCTACCTATATATTTACACTAGTATATGAAGAAAATCTTCTTACATAAGGTTTCTTATTAAGCTGGAAATTAAATTTTGTGGTTTCCAGATGGTTGCTAGTTGCCTTTGTGTTGCAGATTCCAAAAGATTAGAATTTAACCCCAAAGTCAGCCCATTCCATGTCCAACAATTGCTTTACATACTTCATTAAAAGAAGAACTTTTGGAGGCAGGGGTAAAGCTATGACAGGAATGGAGACCAGCAGGGTTTAGGAAGGCACAAAGTGACATAGTAATTTGTTTACCAACAAGGTAAAATGAAGAGTGAGACGATATTAGGACAATTGGAGAATTTACCTTTGTAGACTGTGATTGCAGTTCTGTTGGTAGAGTGCTTTATCTAGCAGGCCTGAAGGCCTGGGTTTGCTCTCCAGCACCCAATAGACCAGCCTAGTGACACACACCCAGAAACCCAGCACCCAGAAAATGAAAGAGGGAAGATCAGGGATTTGTGTTAATGGTCTGGAATATTTTAGGTCCTAGTATTTCTTTTCTTTTTTATCCTAGTATCTTTTAACATTAGTTATCTAAGAGAAAGTTGCCTTAGCTTTCGGAATGGCTCAGTAGGAAAAGTACTTACACCTCAAGCCCGAGGCCCTGAGTTCAGTTCCTCAGCACCACGCAGGTAGGTGGCATGCCTGGAATTCCAGTTTACTGGCAAACTAACCTCCTTGAATCAGTGAGCTCTGGGTTCATATATATATATATGAGAGAGACGCTGTCTTAAAAATATAAGTAGAGAGAGATTGAAGAGGCACCCAACATTGACCTCTAGCCTCCACATACACTCACACACGTGTCCACATACTACACACGAACACATATATACATGCACACCACACATGCATACACAAAACACTTGATGGTGAACTTGAATTGTCACAAAGCATGACTCCATAGAAAGTATTTAGATTAAGCCTATGCATTTATCATGATTCATTTTTATATTGAGCATGTGTGATTTTCAGTTTTAGGGTTTTTGTTTTATTTTGTTTCTTTGAAACAGGATCTGAGTGTATAATCCAGGCTGGCCTGTAACTTGGAATCCTCCTGCCTCAGTGCTGGAATTACAGATATTGTTTTATGTGCCCACCCCACCAACACACACACACACACACACACACACACACACACACACACACACACACACAGACATTGTACACACACATTAGCTTCAGGTTTTTTATTCCTAGACATTGAAACAACAAGTCCTATTAGGAGAGCTTTTGTTTAACTAGTCACTCACTGTGAATGTTTGAAATTTAACATTAAGCTCTTGCTTTGTATGATTGATATGCAGGTGAAGAAACTGACTCATCTTCAGGAAGACAGGACACAATGCTGATGAGCAGCAGATTCACTGGATAGTCACTCGTGTTTTTCCAATATATCTATTCTACTACTTTCAGGGTTTCAAATGTTAGGTTTTCTTTCTGAAGCTTTAAGAGTTTGTAAAAGAGTTCTTAATTGCAACATGACAGGAAGCACATGCATCATTGATGTGATATTTCATTTATTTATTTATTTATTATTTTTTATTTATTCATTTTCAAGCAGAGAGAGAGAGAGAGAGAGAGAGAGAGAGAGAGAGCACCAGGGCCACCACCTTGTGGGTCTGGCTTATGTGGGACCTGGGAAATTGAACCCGGGGCCTTAGGCACTGGAGGCAAGTGCCTTAACCGCTGAGCCATCTCTCCAGCCCTGATGTGATATTTTATATATGAGGTTAGTGATAATTTTTTTTTAAAGCAGGGTCTCACTCTAGCCCAGGCTGACTTCGAACTCACTTGGTAGTCCCTGGCTAGCCTCAAACTCATGGTGACCCTCTTACCTCAGCCTCCCAAGTTCTGGGAGTAAAGATGTGTGCTCCCATGCCCTGCAAGTGATCACATTTTAAGTAAAAAATAGCTACCATTTTCTCAGAGATAATTCAGATGTTTTAGTTCAATCCTGAATTTTATTAACACCTAATCTTTGAAGTGGGCTTTTTGTGAGATTTTAGGCTAAATTTCTGAATTGGTGGCACATAATTATCCTTCCTTCCTCCCTCCCTTCCTTCTTTCCTTCCTTCTTTTTAGTTTGTGAGACTAGGCCTCATGTATTCTAAACTGGCCTCTATTTATGCTTGAGGATGACTATCCTGCCTCCACCTTCCAAGGGCTGGGATTGCAAGCATGTGCCACCACCCAGTTTGTTGTTAATTCTTAATGGACAGTAAAGACTATTCTTTGAGCTGGGTGTTGTGGTGCATATCTTTAATCTCAGTACTCAGGAGGTTGAGGAAGGAGTGTCCATGTAAGTAAGCCAGCCTGGAGCTACAGAATGAGTTCCAGGTCAGCCTGGGCTAGAGTGAAACCCTACTGGGGTTAAAAAAAAAAGAGTATTCTTTGAAGACTGAAAAGATAAATGAAATGCATTTTTTAATGTTTTTATTATAAGGAAAGTAAGGATATACCTAGAGCATTCTGTTAATGCATATACATTTGTTAAAAGAGACTTTAAAAGAATGATAGTGAACACTATTCTTCCTCCTATAAGAACATCTTGTTGAGCTAGGCAGAATTCTAAACTTTGCTATACAATAGATCCTAACATGATTTACCATGTGATTTTAAAAGCTAATTAATAGATTTTCATAAGTATTTAAAACTATAAAATTGAATATTTACACTTGGATTTGTCTCAGCTATTGTTAAATATTTAAAGCAAAACCTTTGCTGTGACTTATAATTGCTGAAATCCTCAAGTTTTCCTGTCTTTTAGGACCAGTTGCTCAGCTCCTTTTTTACAGGGATATTAAGTCAAATATAAAATTCCAGTCCAGGGGCTGAAAAGATGGCTCAGTGGTTAAGGCACTTGCCTTCAAAACCTAACGACTTGGGTTCGATTTCCCCAGTGCCCATGTAAAGGCAGATGCACAAACTGGTGCATGCATCTGGAGTTCGTTTGTAGTGGCTGAAGGCCCTGGTGCGCCCATTCTTTCTATTTTGTCTCTCTGCTTGCAAGTAAGTAAATTAAA
This sequence comes from Zapus hudsonius, assembly GCA_004024765.1. NCBI lineage: Eukaryota > Metazoa > Chordata > Mammalia > Rodentia > Dipodidae > Zapus > Zapus hudsonius. The sequence goes on along the minus strand of PVHP010045753.1, from coordinate 7,112 downwards.
AGTATTAAAAAATAAAAAAGTCTAGTCCACCCTAATGAGGACCACTGATTTACAGTTGAAGTGAGCAGAGTCGACCTGAATGCTTTGAAGTGAGGAATTTCAGCATCTTTTTTTGGAAGGCTGAATAAAAACAACCAAAGATTTGCTCCTCAAACATTTTTTTTCTTTCTCTTTTGAGACATCTATTGAAGTCTTATTATTATTTTGAAGTCTTACTATTGTAAGCACTTTGGAGGAGCTGGAGTGGCAGTTCCTATCATTATTCTAAGAGGATAGGAAGTACAATAAAAAGTATTTTACAAGGAAAAAATACACTAAATATCAACTTTTACAGTTTCCTTTCAACTTTATGCCTTTTTGTACAAAGACCTTGGAATTGATGTAGATTTTCTTCATTCTTGTGAAAGGATTCTATACTGATAATTGTTACCTACATGGTTGCTTAGTTTTTTAAAAAAATATTTTTTACTTATTTATTTGCAAGCAGAGACAGGCAGGAAGAGAAAGAGACAGAATGTACCAGGGCCTCCAGCCACTGCAAAGGAACTTCAAATGCATACACCACTTTGTGCATCTGGCTTTATGTGGGAACTGAGGAATCAAACCCAGGTCATTTGGCTTTTGCAGGCAAGCGCCTTAACCACTGAGCCGTTTCTCCACACCTCCATCCCCCACACACCTTTTTAAAAGATGTTTCAGGTGTGTTAACTGTAAATCTCTGCAACTACCTTTATCTTTTCCCCAGCAGAAAATGGACATTGTATGGGGTTTGCCTGTAAGGACAAGGCTTGCATTGCATAGGGGAGTGAATCACACTGGGCCAATCATTCCAGCATCTGACTATTAATAAGTATTCAGTCAACTTGCTGTCTCAAAACATTCCTGTGGTTTTAGTCAATGATCTTGCATGTACCTCTTGTATTATAATTTTCTCTAAGTGGATCCTAAACAATTAAGGCCAGAATAACTACAGAAAGCCCCTGTTAGCTTTACTGAGCATAATGATCATTAACCTGTGTTACTGACTACTTGAATCATTAAGAAAGACTACTTTGTGAATATCACTTGTTCCTAATCTATCAACACTCTGTAATTGTGGAAAGGGACTTAGATATTTGCATTGTAAGGCATTCCTATTTCAGCTAAAACAAACAGTGACTCACAAATCAAGCTTTGGCCTATGCAGTGCTTTCCATCTGCTTATCTGTTATGGTAGATGGTTCTAGATTCTGGCAGTTTGTAGTCACTGGTAACAGCCACCAACTCATAGGGGGAAAAAATGTGTAGGTTGGTAATTGCCCTTCCTGTTCTTAGAGGTCAACTCTTACAGTGTGAATGCCTAAAGGAGACCTTTTTGTTTTGCTTTTAAAATTCTTTTCCCAGTTTTAAAGTTATATATATATATATATATATATATATATATATATATATATATATATATGTATATATATATATATATATTATGAAAAAGGTATAGAATCATTAAAAGGTGTAAGAAAAAGACACCTTTAATTCTTACCTAAAAGCCACTGCTGCCATTTTACCACATTTTTTTCAACCTCTTTCTGAGATTTTTATGTATATTAAATCATTTTGTACGGAAGGACATAGGTGCTAGAGATTACATTGGGTACTTGACAGTCACATGGTATCTCATCACAGCTTTCTAGGTTACCTTTTCCTTCTTGACATGATAAAATTTTGTGTGCCATTAAACCTTTCATCTTCAGGGCGAGGAAGATAACTCACTTGCAGGAGGACCTGAATGAACCCAGATCCTCGGTACTCACTTAAAATGACATCTGGATGATGCCTGGTTCTGGGAAGGATTCCTAGAGTCACTGGTGTGGCAGCATTTTCTGTGGCAAGGTAACATAGTGATGAAGTCCAAGGACTGTGAAGCCAGGGTAAATAGGTTCAAATTCTTGTTCTACCCTGTAAGAGCTGAGTGATCTTCAGCAAGGGCTTCAGGCATGCACGTGGCTCCACACACATCCTCACTAATGCTTTATTCTTTGATTTTTTTTTTTTTCTTTTGTTTTCTCAAGTCAGGGTTTCACTCTAGCCCAGGCTGACTAGGAACTGGACTGGGACTAAAGGCGGGAGCTACCAGGCTGATCTCCAGTACGTTCTTCTTGGCTTTGTCATGTATATTCAGAATGGGGGGATTTTCCCAAGAGGGGGCTTTCAGTTCCTACCGCTTGGGGTGGCTCTCCTTGAGATCTACTCCATAGAAACCTTCCCTTAAGGGTTTTCTACAAAGTGATCTGACATCTCAAGTCAGCTGTACTGGATCCTGCTTTTGCAAGGCCATTCTTCTGTATTTGAAAATGGTTGCTCTGACTTTCTTAAGCCTTTGTAATTTTTCAAATGTCTTGCAGGCCACTGGTAATCCACATAGACACCTGTGGAAAATAGACAAGCTGTCACCTTCTGGTTTGTACGGTTACATACAGTCTACTAGGAAACCACTGACAGATTTATTAAACCTTACAAAACCTTGGCACTTATATATTCAAATCAAGGAGTCTAAATTGGAGACTTTCTCTGAGGTAGGGGTGGGGTTTAGGTGATTTGGAACTTTCCAGAACTACCTATCAAATTGTGGAAAATCTAAGGATATTGTTACCACTGAGCTACTATGTTGTCTTGGGATATAGTTGGTTTGGGGTACCACCCCCACCCCCAGAGTTTCACTGTAGCCCAGGCTGACCTGGAACTCAGGCTGGTCTCTAACTCACAGGGATCCTCCTACCTTTGCCTCCCCAGTGCTGGGATTAAAGCCATGTGCCAGCATGCCTGGCCCTGTAGTTAGTTTTTAATCAGTGTTCTTGAATCCTCTTTATCAAAAGTACTATCTCAAACCTGTATTTTATGATTTCTGATTGAGATTGCAGCTCTCTGTTGGTACCTGGTTCTTCTCTAGCTCCCTGTAATTACTGGATTCTTTCTCTACGGATAAAATAGACATGTGTGGGATTAAAGACATTGAGAACATGCTCCATGTTTGAGATCTACCTGGGCCATACCCTGCTGGAGTTCACTCTTCTTCCCTCAGAATATGCTTGCAGAGAGAAGATGAGAAGGTCTGGGAGGGGCTCCCACAGGTGCTCCCTTGGACCCCCTTGTCCTGCATTCTTTGGAGCTGTCTCCACAAACCATTGCTTTCATGAACTCATCACCTGTTCTATTGTATCCCTCTCACTGCCCAGGATGTTTGGTTCTCAAGCTAGACCGCTCAACCTCCCATCTCTCACATCACACCAGAGTCCCAACCACGTCTCCTGTGATCTGGTTTCGGCTGCCTCTCTCAAGGCTTGCCCTTGGCCCTGACCGCTCCTTACCTTTTGTCTCTTCTTTCCTTCCCTGCCTCTGTCTCTTTAGTCCCTAGCATTATCGAAGCCTCAGATCTGATCAGGTCTCTCCTATGATTAAAAACTTTCAATGGTTTCTCCTTGTTTGTGGGACAAATCAAGTTGTTTTGAAATGTCACAAGGCTAACCCAGGCTTAGCTCCTGGTGACCTTCTGGAGTTATTTTGGCAGTGGTCCTCCCTGGTCTCCCCCTCCTCCCTCTCCTCCTCCCAGGCCTTCTCTTCCCACCCATCAAAACCTGTTGCTCCTTCCTTGTGGTTTGCTGGTAGTTGGTTCATGTAAAGACGGCTGCTTTCTCTCTCTCCTAGCGTGTCAGTGCCCAGGACAGTGATTAGCAGTAGTTACTTCCAGTGAGTTATGGGAGAATGAATGCATGCAACAAGGCCCAGGGCTTTCATTCTTATTCAATATGTACCTGAAGGTGTTATCAGATCTTTTTATTCCCTTGAGTCATGGAAGACTGTCCAGCACCTTGAAAATCCCTATTTTTCTCATCCTGTCTTACATTTCAGAGGAAAAGGTCTCAATTTAGCTCTACTAGTTTTTAATGAACACTTTCTCATTGTTGGAAACTTTTAGTGGTTTTTACTACTCCACTCAGAAAAAAGATTTCCCTAAAGTGAAACATGAAAGAGAAGAATTGCACATACAAAGGGAAAACAAGACCAGCAGAAAATAATACAAAAATTCTAATAGGTGGTAAAATGTCAGTTATTTTTCTTTCTGCTGGTATTGTTCTATTACATTTTGAGTGTGAATGGTGTGGTCTTATTTTCATTATTATGTGCTTCCTGCTTTTATGATGAAAGATGTTTCAGTGTACAAGGTATATGTACAATGTCTAGTGTCAGGTGACAATGTTTTTTTTTAATACATTTTAAAATTAGCATTGTCATCTTACAGTTAGATGAAGTGGTAGTTTGAGGATAATGAATTGCAATTTTACACAAATGAATACTTTGCCTAAACTTTTTTTTTTATTTTAGGGTTTTTTGAGGTAGGATCTCACTCTAGCCCAGGCTGACCTGGAATTCACTATGTAGTTTCAGACTGGCTTTGAAGTCACAGGGATCCTCCTACCTCTTCGTCCCCAGTGCTGGGATTAAAGGCATGCATGACCACACCCATTTTACATTAAACTTTTATTTCTACAATAATAAATATATAGTTTTGTTTGTATTTTTCGATAAGAAAGGTTCATGTTCTGTAAGGAAAAGTTATAAGGACATTGATTTAACCTTCACAGTACAACCTTTATGTATGGGTTTAGGAATGTATCTAATGGGGTAAGGTTTCCCTAGGGACGGTAGTCATCTAATCTAATAGAAATGAAAGATTAAACCTACAGGTCCCTAGAGAAGAAAAATGAATAGCATAATTAGCTCTGGGAGCTTGTGGCACCTGCAAACAGATGCTGCACACATACATACCTGGATATCTCGTTGGCAAATTCATCTCAAGCTGCAGAATGCCTGAGAGGCATAGGACCTAGGGGGTTAGGAGGGCCTTGTTACTGGAATGAGGCTGAGCAGGGCCAGTGTGTCTGGTCCAAGCGTGGATTCAGGGAACTGGCATTTGGGGTCTGGGGGAGACAGAAGGCTTTGTGGCACAGATCTGATGGGTCCAGAGCGTTGTTTTGAACACATGCTTCTTCCAGACTTCTCTTAGAGGGTTTTTTTTTTTTTTTTCAAGGTAGGGTCTCGCTCTAGTCCAGGCTGACCAGGAATTCACTATGTAGTCTCAGGGTGGCCTTGAACTCATGGCAATCCTCCTACCTTCTTAGAGGGGGTTTTACTTTGCGTGTTTTGTTTTATATCTGATGCAGTTGGCCAAGTTAGCTTGTCTCTTGGAAGTCTAGGATTGATCCTAGAGTTTTCTTGTCCACGCTCCATGTCAAAGAACAGGGTAGGAGATGGGAACAGACTATAGGAGATTGTACAACATCATTCAGGATACAATTTTAGAAAAGGTTGCCCATGGTTCGATGATAATGTGGCTCTACCCTTTTTCTATGTTTAGAGAAAATTCCATTCTGAGTTTATAGACAACTAGATTATTATTCCAGGATGCAAACAATCCAAACTACATATTGGAAAATAATGTGCTGCTTTTCTGTAGATTTATAATAGAAAATAAATGCTGTTGAGAATTAGTACTATGCCTAATCAGCATACAAATAATCAGTATGGCAGCTGAATTTGTATAGTTAATGTCTTAGTTACATTACATGACTTTTCTTGAAGAGCATTAAGAATTCTGCTTCCTCACAAGACAATTTTTCCTAGAGAACTTTAACCATTTAATCTACTAAGCATTCTGACTTGCTTTTGTAGTATCAGAAAACAGGCATATTCCTTTTTCCTCTAGTAATTTTTCTTTTAAGGGAAAGAAACATTTTCCTATTATAGAAATTATTCCAACTTTTTTTATTGAAAATTAACTACCCTAAAACAAAGCATGACAAATGTATATATTGTCCCTTTATTTTTTAATATTTTATTTATTTATGAGAGAGAGAAAGAGAGAGAGAGAGAGAGAGAGAATGAGAAAGGGCCTCCAGACACATGCACTCTCTTGTGCATCTGGCTTTACATGGACACTGGGGAATTGAACTCAGGTCCTTCTGCATTGTAGGCAAACGTCTTAACCACTAAGACATCTCTTCAGCCCTTGTCCCTTTATTTTAAAAGTCTTGTAGTCCCTGTGTAGTTGAGGATGACTTTGAACCTCTGATCCACATGCTTCCACTTCAATGCTGAGGTCACAGGCTGTGCCACCACACCTAGTTTTTGTGTGTATACATCCAATCATGTATGGCCATGCACTGGTTGTGGAGGTCAGAGACACAAGCTCGTGTCACCTGTCCACCTCAATTAAGGCAGGGGTTCTCATTCTTCGCTCTTGCTCTTCTTTGCCGCACTCACCAGAAGCTTCTGGGAAATTGTCTTCCATCTCACGCTCGTCTTGTGATCAGGCATGCTGGGATGACTGAAGCCTGCCTTGGCTTTCTGCTTCTTATGAGGGGGTCTGGGGATCAAATTCCTGTACTCTTAACAGTCTCCCCAGTCCCACCCCTGTCCATACCAATTGAGCAATACCCCCAGGTCAAGTAACCCCAGGTTATTTCAGTTTGAAAATAAACTTCAGCATGAAAGCTGTGTAATGTGAATATTGTGTTCATTAAAAATAAACCTGCACTAATGATTGGTGAGAAAAAAATCAGCACAAGGTGACTACTTAGATCTGGGTGTTATTTTATATAGACCATTCAAGCGAGTCCAAGATTATTTTTAAAATTTGCATTACAAGAATGAAATAATACACCCACATTGGAAAACTTTAAGGATCAAACTAAAGAAAAGGCACCATGGTTTTTTTGTAATTATATTTTATTTCTTTATGAGAGAGAGAGAGAGAGAGAGAGAGAGAGAGAGAGGCAGATACACAGAGAATGACCACACCAGAGCTTCCAGCCACTGGAAACAAACTCCAGACACATTCGCCACCTTGTGCATCTGGCGTTACATGGTTCCTGGGGAATTGAACTAGGGTCCTTCTACTTTGCAGGCAAATGTCTTAACCACTAAGCCATCTCTCCAGCCTGGCATCATGTTTTTGAGGATTGCTGTGGATAAGGAATGCAATGCCTAGCTGAGACCTATGAGTTGATGAGCTGACTATACCTTTTGTGAGGAATACTTCTTCCACGAGAGGTGTCCTCAGCTCCTTTTTCCCACTA